>VUQS01067096.1:0-13740 GCA_015108495.1 Heterochromis multidens | reverse complement strand
ACCCCTATGGCGCCTCCTGCGGGTGGTGGGCCTACAGGAGGGTGGTCCCACGTATGCTCTTCGGGCTGTGCCCGGCCAGGCCCCATGGGCTAAGGCCTGGCCACCAGGCGCTCTCCCTCGAGCTCCCTCCCTGGGCCTGGCTCCAGGGCGGGGCCCCGGTAACCCTGTCCCGGGCAGGGTGAACTGTTCCCTTGTTGTTACTCTCATAAGGGTCTTCTGAATCGCTCTTTGTCTGGTCCCTCACCCAGGACCAATTTGCCATGGGAGACCCTACCAGGGGGCAAAAGCCCCCCGACAACATAGCCCCTGGGATCCCTGGGACGCACAAACCCCTCCACCACGATAAGGTAGCGATTCACGGAGGAGGATATACACAACATGATAAAAAAAAAGGTTTCGTGCTTTTGGAATAGCAGCATTAGGTTCACTACATAATAGGCCTAAATGCAGACAGGTCTGCTGTTATTTGATGTGTCAGTGGTTGATGCTCGTATCACCAGCCTATTTATTTTATAAATCTTATTTTAATAACAGCAAGTGCATAGCTGCTGTTGTACAGTGTTTTTGTGCTTTGTGTGTGCTTGTTATCAGATAACCAGGTGGGTGTTATGCTACAGAGGAAGCCCTTGCAGGTACAGTCTTTATGTGTCAGCTTTACCAATAACAGCAGTGGTGGGATAAATCTGGCTTTCTTCTGAGCCACTTCCTAGTTGCTGTATTTGTTATTCTTTTATAAACAAATATTATATTTAATAAAGGTATTTAACTTATTTAAATTGACAAATATCATGTAGGAAAACATGCATGACCAATGTACTGTACATTTAACAGGAGCCCCACTGCACCTCCTACATGTCCCTATAGTTGTGGAGGTGAGGCCTAGCTGATGGCTTCAACTGCCTGCATTGGCACACCTGTCAACTGAAACAGCTACAAGGATGAATTATATTGTTAATGTTAAAAAAATGAACCCACCACACAATTGTTATGAAGGTTCCAGCTATCCCCAGAGGCCAAAATCCCTTTTTGGTACCAGTTTTTAAAGATGGCTTTAACCCTCTGTACCCCATTGTGGCCACGGCCAGGTGCTTTGCGTTACCCCATAATCAGGAAAAAAAAACAAAACAGATAATTAAATATTTTGCGTTATTTTATGTTTTTACCCCCGAGTCATCTCAAACGCTCTGGCCAGCATTTATCTAGTAAGTGTGGGCTGTCAGACCACTGTTCACCTCATAATGCCAGGTATGAAGAATCCACAATTATTTACTCTGGAGGAGGCTGTAAAACTTTGTGAAAGGAGTTCAATACCAGTCGATGAGTCAGTGAAGCTCACTTGTCTGATGACACTGATACTGAGCTGAGTTGTTGAGGATTTCCAGAACTTTTCCGTTGGTGAGCGCTGCTGTTATTGCTGCTTTTAGTTGCTGTTAGCTGAGCCCTGACTTGAGGTGAGGAGGATGAGGATGAGGTGGAGATGGGGGAGAAGAGAGCAGTGGAGGAGGCAGATAAAGCAGAGGAGGAGGAGAAAGAAATATTGAGAAATAAATGATGAAATGTACAAATCTTAAAAGGTCATATATAGTTTAAGAGCTAATTGTGATCTTTAAATTAAAACTAACTTATAATTGAGACTTTACAGCATTTTTTTAAAGCTACATTTAGGTGTTTAGCATGTTTGTCAGATTTCCTCTTTGTTTCAGAATTCTCAGGAATCTGGAACATTCTAATAGAATTCTGTTAGGGTACAGAGGGTTACTGCGTTAAAGTTGAGCATTTTTAATGTGGGAGACGTCTGGAGCTGAAAAATGAAGCCAAAGTGCAATTGCCAAAAACTGCAGTTCTTCTAATGGCCACTTGAGGCTGACTACAGAAGTGAGTCAATCCCCATATTCTCCTATGTCAAAATTCCCAACTTTACATCATCAAAAAGCATGCCTACAGGCTAGCGTGAAAAATCATTTTTGGCCTCTTTGGATCATCTTCCGTTTCATAACACCTCTATAACTGATTTATATTGGCACTGGGTTAGGGGTGTGGCTACTTTGAATGTCAGGTGTCCTGACACAGGCTGCTGTAGCTGACTGGTGTCTGCTAAGGAATAACCTCACCTCCAGTAATGTGAGTCACTGAACTGGACCTCTCAACCATGTTTGTGCTGTTGGTGCCTTTTTGGAGCATTTTTAATGGATTTACCTGACATGTGTAATGTGTTTTGTTGTGTGGTACAGCCTGTCCAAGAAGTTTATCCTTCACTTTTGCTGAGTGTAGTAGTTTTTAGTCTGTTCATTAGCATTAATTAACAGGTGTCTGCCATATAGTTTATGGATGTGGTTTTCTTACCAAGCTTGCTAGCGTTAACTGATAACTGATCACCTGTGGCTCTAGAAAATCAAGATTCCAGTTGTCTTTATGCTAAAGTCAAAGTTAGAGTGGAGTTCAAAATCTAATCAATGACTATACAGACATCTTTTAATATACAGCCTATGAGTCATATACATAGATACACACAGTACATACTGATAACATAGAAAACTGCATGGCTGAGATAGTGACAACATTGACAAAAATACACATTGCTTACCACGCGCTGCTTATATGATACCGCTCACCTCCATATCTCAGGCTCTATCCACAGATCACAGCATGTTGTTAATGTGAAAATGACTCATTCAGCTGTATTCTAACTACTTTCATTCACAACTCTGTGCATGTTATGCAAATAGAAGCCTGTACAAACCCAGTGCACCTTTATGATTGGTTTGCCAGTGCTTGTCATGCTTTTTAGAAACCCACTGAGACCTTGGAGACTGTGGGTGTATGTCACATGCTGGCTGCAAAATTAATTGCAGTAAACTCAATGTTCTCAGTTTGACTGGAAAAAATGAAAAGCAAAAAATACTGGCAAAGGATTCATGTGCACAAATATTAAACTGAGGGGCAGCAGGGAGTCCTCAAATCCACTAGCTAGCCTTCCAGCTCCAGGAGGCACTGCTTAGTGGCTGACCCTCATCTCTCAGTGTTGCTGCAAAAGGCATAAAGATATAACTATTAAAAAAATTAAGTCATTTTCACCATATTTTGAAATAAGTTTTTTGGGTAGAAGTACCCTAATATAACCAATTTTGCCATTTAAACCTGGAATCAGTGTACAACAGCTGACCTGTCGGATGTGTAGAAGACCACAGACCATTATTTACCATCCGCTCATAAAGGTATCATTAATGAGCCATTTATGTAAATATCAAAGTCAAAGGAAAGTGTAACACGGAGCCAGCTGTGAGTATAAACAGGACGTCGTTGCGTTTAATGCCTTTCTGCAAGATGTTGAATTGCACACCTCTGACATCTGACTGACATCAGGTTATAGTGAGATTCAGACATTAATGTAACACATTTCAGATCATTCTCAGTCACATTAATGGCTGCATTTTGACAGAACTTACAATATGTTATGTAATAGATGGGATATGAGAGAGAAGTAGCCCGAAAGTAGAAAAATACTTGAAGGTTGATTTTTGATGTTGGAGAGCTCTGCATGAGCACACACCTCTGCTTTTGAACTCTCTGCAAATTTAATTATGGACCAGTCTCTGTGGAGAGAAATGAAGAAAAACCTGAAACACTGTAAACCCCTCCACTCATGGACAAAAATAAAACTATGGAGCTGGAAAGAGGATAATAGGTTGTGCTTAACAAATTGGAAAATTTAAGAACTGAGAATTTTTGAAAAGAGAATAAAGTAGGCAATATTTAACACATTTTCTACTGTCTATCGGGGGATAAGGGTTGGGGGAGGTAGGGGGTCTTTCCTCACTGTAAGGGTTGGGCAGAGAAGTAGGTGGGTGGTGGTGATGGAGATTGCTAGTGATACCCTGGGTGTTACTCCAGTATTCATTCTTCCTGTTTCTGAAGGTCTTTCAAAGTTTTCTTTGAACATTGGCTCCTTTTTTCTGACCATTTTCAGAGGAATGTTTTCTTCTTTTTTTGTTTGTTAAAGCACTTAACACTGACCTATGAATCATTCAAGCATAAAAAAGGCACCTAATTTAAGGGTTGTGCCTATACATAACAGACAACTTAGCAAAGAACCAACTTTAAACTGTGTTTTTAAGCATTTTGATATTAGGGGCCTGCTACAAAAACATATAATTTGTTCCCATTTCCTTACTTGAATCTATGAAAAACACCAAATATAACACAGTTTAAAAGGCATAAAATAACACCAAAAAGGTGATTCCAACAGTGTTATTACCCGAAAACTTGGGATATTTTGGCATGGTGTGCAGTGTGTGCTTAAAAAATTTGTGGAAACTGTAGAAGTGGAGACCAAAGAAAAAGCAGATTAACAGTATCTGAAAGCCATGTCATTAGAAATAAGAAAAAATCCTGTAGAAAAAAAGGCCTGACACAGGACCTGAAAGATGCATCTGGCCCTTCAGTAAACCTCCTCAGAAATTATGGCTGTCAAGAAACGGAGAAAGGGCTGAGGTATGCCACATTATACAAGAACTGGACTGAAAATCAGTGGCAACAGGTCTAGTGGAGTGATGAATCCAGATTTGCAGTTTCTGGTTCAAATTATCATCAATTTGTATGGAGGAGGTCAGGAGAGATGTACAACAGTGTCTACAGCCATCTGTAAAACACGGTGGCTGCTCTGTCATGGTTTGGTCATCCAATTCAATTCAATTCAGTTTTATTTATATAGAGCCAAATCACAACAGTCACCTCAAGACCCTACAATAATACAAAAAAACCCCAACAATCAAACAACCCCTTATAAGCACACACTTGGTGACAGTGGGAAGGAAAAACTCCATTTTAACAGGAAGAAACCTCCAGAAGGACCAGGCTCAGGGAGGAGCAGCCATCTGCCGCAACCAGTTGGTGGTGAGGGGAGGAAGACAGGACAAAAGACACACTGTGGAGGAGAGCCAGAGATTAATAATAACTAATGATCAAATACAGAGTGGTGTATAAAAATGTATGAAAAGAGGTGTGGTGAAGAAGAAACACAATGCATCATGGGAAGCCCTCCAGTAGCTTAGGCTTATTGGAGCATAACTAAGGGATGGCTCAGGGTCATCTGATCCAGCTCTAACTATAAGCTTTATGTATTTCAGCCAGTGGTGTTGGGGATCTTGTGAAAATTGATAGAATTATGAACACAGAACAGTACCATCAGATTTTGATCGACCATGCAATACCATCTGGAAAGCATCTGATTGGCAATGACTTTACTTTTCAGCATGAAAATGATCCCAAACACACTGCCAATGCAGTAAAAGCATACCTGGATAGAAAAACACACAGTGGAACACTATCAGTCATGGACTGGCCTCCCCACAGCCTGGACTTCAACATTATTGAAGCAGTGTCGGATCATCATGACAGAGAACAAAAACAAAGGGAGCCAACATCCAAAGAAGAGCTCTGAATGTCCTTCAAGAAGCTTGGAGAGAGTTCAGGCTGTGTTGAAGAATAAAGAAGGTCATACCAAATATTGACTTTCAAGTTCATTAAAATTGCACAACTCTGTTTTTGCCTTATATACTGTACTTCTATGTTTGCATGTTTCACTAAATCACTGCACCTATTTCCCATTTTCCCGGCACCACATAAAGAAATGAAGGGAAGCTTAACACTGTTGCACAGTACTGTACCTCACAAGTTAATAACACTCAGATAATTGAGCTGAACCCTGAACTGTGGTGCAGCTAGTTAGATGTGAACAGCCATAATTGGTTTCTCCCCCAAATATAAACATAAATGCTGAACACACAAGTGCTGCCTTTTATCTGATGAATCCTTTCAAACAGTTCTATCAACATCAAGGAGTGAGCGACCCTGAGTTTTACCTCAACAACCACCACCACGAAAGCCGTAATCATGGTTGTTGAGGTCACTGGCATGCTGAAGAATTTCTGTTGCAACAGAAAAGTAACTACCAAACTTTTCTGGATAAATATAACATTGAAATGAATGCATGTTCTCGGAGAGGAGGGTGGTATGTTGGTGTGAGCTCTCCCAAGGTGTTGCTTTGTGACACCAATAAGGCAGACTGTAGCTCTGTAATGAGCTGAGAAATGGCATCCCACTCCTTGGCTCTCTGGTGGCCGGAGTGAAACAGTCCTCGTGCTATTTTTGACAAGAACTGACAATACGTGTCCATTGTGCTCAGGGAGAGGAAAGAAAAAAAAAACAAAACAGAGTGACTGGACTTTGTGCTCTGGCACCATGTCATCACTGGGGTTAGTGTTTTCTCACACAACATTGGCTGTGAACATTGTATTTATTTCCACCCAGATGTTCAGGAGATGACAAATAGAGTCCCCCGCTGTTTACTGTCTTGTATTTTCAATAACACATTATTGTTTGGAGCATTCAGTAGCACCTACTCACTTATCTTTAAGTGGACTTGAAAGCAAGCCGTTATGTTTATAGCATGCTTGGTGCTTTATATGTACCCCATTACTTTTGTTGCCTAAGGAGAGAACATTTATAGTTATTGTAAATGTTGTCCATGTCCATTCAATTGCTCTTTAATAGATTGTGGTTTATTTGGTCGGATTATTTCCTGGATGCCAACAAGGAGATTTTATTTACTCTCTTTTTGGACATTTTGCTTTTTTATGCTTCGGCTCACTTTCAGGGTTGCACAGTTCAGTGCTGTCTGCACAGCATCAACTTTAGAGAGAATCGTTCCTGCAGAAGCGAGGCTCTGCATGTAAGTGATGGCTGCAATCTGTCTTTTCAGTGTAGTTCTCCGGCTACAGATCAGCAGCTCGTGGCGGCTGGTGGAATGTGGTGGGCGAGTGGAATGCAACAGCTGATGTTTTCCATGATGCAATCCTAGCACGAAGTGGGCAAGCACATCATCAGCAGCTCGACAGTCTCTTTTATTTAGCCGTTATTTACTCAGCAGTTCAGCCTGTGGGCACATGACTCCACAGATGGGGAGGGGGATGCTGGCCAAAGATGATCATTGTAGGGCCGTTGCGGGAGCTCAAACATTTGTAAAATATCATTCCTACACTGAGAAATGAACACAAAGAAGCAGGCTTTCTTTGATAAAAATTCACATGAACCTAAAACAAATGGCCAGTTTTTGTCTGTTGATGTTGCCTTTTTGTTTTATTCTCTGTTTTGTTTATTTCTGAAAAAGTGAAAATGTAAAATGCATCACTTCCTGCAAACTCGAGTACCATCCAAGGGAAAAATAACCAACCAGTCCAGTTGCAGAGAGTTTTAACACTCACCGCAGAAGCTTTTATGAACTAGATATAGCCTCTGTCATTATTGTTTTATATCAGTGCGTAGAGATAGACATCAGTAAAATGAAAGGCTTTTATTGCAAACGTTAAAGCTGCACATCAGTGTTTTTTTTATTAACAATGGCTGAAATCAGAATGAGTGATATGAAAGCAATCTTTGTAATTACATCATATTTTCTCTCTTCCTTTGTGCTTTTGATTTTTTTTTTCCTTCTGTTTGCCTCCTGTGTTCCCTCTGTCTTTACCTTGCTGTTTTGGTCTGTGTGAGTTTATTCTTGACCTACTATGAAGCCAGGAATCAGTCAATATACTCGGTTAGCTGAGTGTGGATGGTGCAAAATGATATAATAATAATAATAATAATGTAATGTTAAATAAATAAGTAAATAAAGACAATAGCTGCTATACATGCATATACTGCTGTCTGATTATTAGCCTTCCCTCCCTGCTGAATATTCCCTCTTTGTCAGACTGTCAAGTGATCTAACCATGTGTTGTAGTTTTAGTACATCCCCAGTTTCGAAAATGTTGGGATGCTGTATAAAATGTAAATAAAAGCAGAATGTGATGATTTACAGATGTCATAAATCCATTTTTTATTCACAAGAACACAAATAAAAATATCAAGTTTAAACAGAGACATTTTACTATTTCTTGAAAACACTTCTCAAAAAAGTTGGAATGGGGGCAACAAAAGGCTGTGGTATTGCAAGTGGTACTAAAAAGAAACAGAATCTGGAGAAATCTCTGTGCGCAAGGGACAAGGCCAAAAATCAATATTAGATGCCTGTGATCTTTGGGCCCTCAGGTGGCACTGCATTAAAAACAGGTATGATTCTGCCATTCAAATCACTGCTTGGGCTCATGAACACTTCCAGAAATCATTGTCTGTAAACACAGTTCACTGTGCCATCTACAAATACAGGTGAAAGCTTGATCATGCAACAAAGAATCTATAAGTGAACGTGATCAAAACTTCTCATTATACATGGACCGAGGCAAAGTGGAAAACTGTTCTGTGGTCAAAAAGCCTGACAATCCTCCATCTCTGATGGTACAGGGGTGCTTTAGTACCTATGGAATTGGCAGCTTGCACATGTGAAAAGGCACCATTAGTGCTGAAAGGTATACATGGGTTTTAGAGCAACACATGCTCCCATCAAGATGACATGTTTTTCAGGGAAGGCCTTGGGTATTTAGCAAGACAAGACTAAATACTGCATATAAATTTATTAAAACAGCATGGCCTCATAGTAGAAGAGTCTGAGTGGTGAACTGGCCTCCCTGCAGTCTAGACCTTTCACCAACTGAAAACGTTTGGTGCAACATGAAATGAAAAATATGACAAAGAAGACCAAGGACTGTTGGGCAGGTAGAATCCTATATCTGATAAGAACAGGGACACACTCTTCTCCCAAAAGTTATAGATATTTACAGACTGTTGAAGAGGAGATGCTGCACAGTGGTCAACATGGCCCTGTCCCAACTTTTTTTGTTTTGTTGCTGCCATCAAATTTAAGCCTGCTTCTGCAGCACTTTTTGTTTCACTCCTTGAGTTTTAGAACAAAAGCAGCTAAATTTATGTTAAATATTGGACACCACTTTACCAGAAACATGGCCCTTAAATGCCACTTTTGTTACAGCTTAACAAGATATAAGTATGTTTACCTCAAAATGCATAAATAAGTGTTTCAGAATCAGAACCCAGACTCTATAAAATTCAAAGTGGTGCCTTTTTAAATATTCTGGGTCATTTCTAGAAAAATACCAAAATAGGCTAAGCCAAACAGACTTACACTGCAAGCTAAATTAATTGGCCTTTACTTTTCCCCAAGCACCAAAGCAGCATATGACAAAAACATGGAGTCCACCCAGTCATAACGCCATATTCCAAAGGTTTCCAAATGGCATTTTTTTGATTTGCATGTTTGCTCCTGCCAAAAAGAATGAGCAATTAAGGCATGTTGCACTCAAGTAAAACAGGCGGTGCTTGGCAAAAATCACACTCTTCGGCTCAACCCTTCAGAAAATAAGCAATTAACACCTGCTCTTCTAACCTCACTCACCCCTGCTGGCACTCACAATCACACTGCCTCATTAAATCCAAAAATACATTTACATGTATGTGCATGTATGTGTCTGCTGTTCTCACTCACTTTTTAATCATAAACACACAAAAAAGAGAGGACTGTTTTCTGTTCATGTTTTGGCAGTTTAACCAGTTAACAGCACATGTTGCCGCTATTGATTTGTCCCCTGTTTTATTTATTCTTTCCATAGTCTTGAACACACATATACACACAATTGTGCATACACACACAGAGAATAGGAAGGTCTCTTAGCTATTCTTCCAGAGCAGCAATACAGTGCACTTGCTGATGTTCTACACTTTGTGCCAGACAGGTATACACTACCTCTTTGAAGACAGTTGGTGGAGTCACAAAATCAGAGTTCACAGAAAGACCAGCTTGGATTGGTGCTCTCTGTGTGTGTGAAGAAGGGGCGCTGGAATCAGAAACCCTTAATAACCCATCAGCTCTGTGAATATAATGTACTCTACTCCACTAATGCCGTCTAAAAGGAGCATCTTTCATGTCTTTTCCTGACTTTCTGTAGTCACAAATAGTGTAAATTGTAATTAGGGTTACTGTTATAACCAGCCCACACTGAGTGGCCATAACATCAAATACCCACATGAGAATCCAAATTCCATCTCTTGGTTTTTATTACAACATGCCGATGTCAGCCATGATTTTCATGGTGTCATTGCGATGTAGTAGGGCCTTGTATTGAAAAAATACAAAGTGTGTTGTACAGCTCTCTCCATGCCCTTTCATATGATATATTATACTCGATATGGTTGCTTGAAAGTTCTTTTCAAGGTCAACTTCAACCTTGGGCGCTAACATTGAAGGTCAAGGTCAAATGCTTAGCCAATCTAGGTACTCATGTCCCCCAAGGCCTAGTATATTGTTGTGAAGTTTGAAGACCGTCCATAAAAAATTGTGGGTAATATAAAATTTTTACTGAATTTCACATTTGGTGTGACTTTGACTTTGACCTTGACCTTGACCTGATTTTCACCAAAATTAAATCAGCTCGAGCTGTTATTGGTATCTACCAGCACAAAAAATTTGAAAATGATATCTTGAAAACTGTGGATGCTAGACTGCTAACAAACAGACAGACAAACAAACAAACAAATGGCACCGATTACATACTCTCTCCCTTTGGGGGGAGAATAACTGTTTTGTCTTCAGTGACTCCTGTTTATTGAGGTCCCCCTCTGGAGCACCCTCTGCTGCACCCCTGGCTGTTTTGCACCCAATTTCTGTACAGCTGGAATAATAGGAGGTGGAATACCTCTCATCACTTGGCTCCGTTCACAATTTCTCCTCCACTATTATTTACAGTGTGGATTTCATAAATCCCACCATGTCGTTCTTTTGATTGGTAGCAGCGGTGTTTCAAAAGTTGAACCATTTTCAAATGGGAGTGCTGTAAGCATAGCAGAAAAAAAAAAGTCTGTGCTGAGGGTGTTTTTGCACTACGGACTTTAAGAGGGCTGTCAGTGCTGAGATTCATAGGCTTTGTATAGAAAATGCTCAGCTGAGCTAACCACCAGCTGGCTTTAGCTTTTTTTATTGAATGACAGACTGCTGTCCTCTTCTCATCTAACTGCTGCCATAAAAAAGCAAATTTGCATGTTTCCCAAAGTGTCAAACCATTCTTTTAACGTGTTCTCTCTTGCTGTAAACCTTTCAGAGAGTTCCAGTTATAGACACGCAACATAGGCAGTCTTTCGTGGATCTCTGGCCTGAAAGCTGGTGTGTTTTAACTAGTTCTACAACATCTTTTAACACAGCAGACTTGAGTGTCTGTTATGAAACTTTCAAAAGCAACATGAAAACTGTCCTCTAGTCAGCCTCGGCTAATAAGCTGCCTTTGACTTTAGTTTGCAGGCCACTCTATCAGCTTGGTTTCTGTGATGTTTTGGGTGCTTGTTTGCTGGTGCTCTGTTGAAGGATTACCTTCTTTTTTTCTCCTCCGCTGGGAGAGTAAACAGAGATGGGCAAAAGAGGCAGAAAAGTAAGGAGGGGGAGGAGGAATTATCCCCTACTTTTGTCTCTGCTGTGAGGCACTGAACAGCAATAATGACTTGATGTGGAGGCAGATAAATGCCTTTGATAGATCCATATATAGGGAGATAGACAGACAGACAGGGCAATAAAGAGAATTAGTGAGAAGCCTTCTTTTCTGTGCCCAGCTGAAGCCTGGGAAATAGCTCAGAGCCTTTCAGAGGGGACATGATTTATTTAAACCAGTTTACATGGGGGAGCAACATCACGCAGTTCACCACTCTTCTAATTCTTCCTTTTAAAGCAAAAAAAGGGGGAAGAAGGGAAGTAGGGAAACCTCCTTTTCCAAGATTGCTCAAAATAAAGATGTACAAACCCTACTTTTTTTTTTTTTTATGTCTGGCCCGCTCTGCAGCTGTTCCCCCGAAAATGATTTCCTTTTCACTTGTCAAGCATGATTGAATTAAGCCGGACTACCAGGAGGAAGACAATGAAAACAAAAAAAGCACAAAAACATGCAGAAAGAACAGAAGAAACTGCAACAACATGACAGGTTAACAGCAATAGATACGAGGGGAGTGAAAGAAACATGAGTGAATTGTGGGTGACTGTTCAAGTAAAATCTCATCATCCAGTATAGATTTAGCTTCTTGCATATTCCAAAACAAATATGTATAGTAGCAGATGCCAGCCTTAAATGTGGCAAATGTGCATCCATCTGTTCATAGAGTTTCCTTTTCACATTCTGATTGTTTCCCCAGTAACCATCTTTCTACAGATTTAAGAACAAATCCACAATTAAAAAAACTGTAAAGAGGATTTTCTATTATATTTGTACAGTTATAGTGGTGGATTTGCATATTAAATTTCTAATAATGAGGTAAGTGTATGTACAGCTAATCCATATACTGCTTCAGCTTTTTTGTTTGTTTGTTTGTTTTCACTCTTGGTCCTGTATGATGTCATGGAAAGCGGAAATTCCTAATATAGTCATCTGCTGTTCAAATTTTTTTTCTTTGTGAAGGGCAGCCAATCAGAATAAAGGGCTTAAAAGGAGGGAGAAAGGAATGAAAACAGTTCATTTCAGACAGTGGATGAACTGGGTCCTGTACTATGAAGCCAGTTCAACATACCCAGTTGTGTCTTTCTGCTATCTGGATTCACGTACGTAACATTGGCAGTCAGGATAAGCAGTCACACAAAGCCGGTTGTTAACCCGCTAAAGTAACCCAGGGTTTCCTGATGTAGGTACAAACATGAACGGCGTGGTGCTGGCAGCATCTGACCAATCACACTGATTAGTTTATTGGCAGCTGAGCGTCTTAATTTTACAAAGGAAGAATAAACTATAATATTAGAAAAATATGAAGAAGTTACACACATAATATACTGTAGAATGAAAGCAACACAGCTGCTTCACATAAATCAGCAATGTGAGATGAAAATTACTGTACGGTAGTTAAAATAAAACAAAACTATTGTAAATTTTTTTTTGCAGCCAACAGAAAAAGAAATCAAATAATAAAGTTGCCTCTAAGAATTTCTTACTAATCATCAGGGAAATGCGAAGACACTAGACGCTACTGGAAAACTTCAGACGCTCCTACTGTTGGCAAACAGACTTCTGAGGGATCTTCCAGGAATGGTGACGCTATTTTTCTTACAATTGATTGGTCAGTAGGCAGTGATTTCATACCTGTTCAATTCAATTCAATTCAATTTTATTTATATAGCGCCAAATCACAACAAAAGTCACCTCAAGGCGCTTTATATTGTAAGGTAAAGACCCGACAATAATACAGAGAGAAGAGAAAAACCCAACAATTAGATGACCCCCTATGAGCAAGCACTTGGCAACAGTGGGAAGGAAAAATTCCCTTTTAACAGGAAGAAACCTCTGGCAGAACCAGGCTCAGGGAGGGGCAGCCATCCGCCGCGGCCAGTTGGGGGTGAGGGGAGGAAGACAAAGACATGTTGTGGAAGAGAGCCAGAGATTAATAATAACTCATTAAATGCAGAGTGGTGTAAAAACACATTGTGAGTGAACAGAGGTGAGAGAAAGAGAAACGCTCAGTGCATCAAGGGAAGCCCCCAGCAGCCTAGGCCTATTGCAGTGTAACTAAGGGAGGATTCAGGGTCACCTGATCCAGCCCTAACTATAAGCTTTATCAAAAAGGAAAGTTTTAAGCCTAATCTTAAAAGTAGAGAGGGTGTCTGTCTCCCGAATCCAAACTGGGAGCTGGTTCCACCGAAGAGGGGCCTGAAAGCTGAAGGCTCTGCCTCCCATTCTACTTTTAAATATCCTAGGAACCACAAGTAAGCCAGCAGTCTGAGAGCGAAGTGCTCGAATGGGGTGATATGATACTATGAGGTCTTTAAGATAA
>VUQS01067091.1:0-11136 GCA_015108495.1 Heterochromis multidens | reverse complement strand
CTGGTGACTCAGATGAATTTATCCTCAGCAGCAGAGGTGACTCTTGGTCTTCCTTTCCTGGGGCGGTCCTCATGTGAGCCAGTTTCGTCGTAGCGCTTGATGGTTTTTGCGACTGCACTTGGGACACATTCAAAGTTTTTGACTGACCTTCAGTTCTTAAAGTAATGATGGACTGTCGTTTCTCTTTACTTAGCTGATTGGTTCTTGCCATAATATGAATTCTAACAGTTGTCAAATAGGGCTGTCAGCTGTGTACCAACCTGACTTCTGCACAACACAACTGATGGTCCCAACCCCATTAAGAAGGCAAGAAAGTCCACAAATGAACCCTGACAAGGCACGCCTGTGCAGTGACAACCATTTCAGGTGACTACCTCATGAAGCTCATCGAGAGAAGGCCAAGAGTGTGCAAAGCAGTGATCAAAGCAAAGGGTGGCTATTTTGAAGAATCTAAGATATAAAACATATTTTGGGTTATTTCACACTTTTTTGTTTACTACATAATTCCATATGTGTTCATTCATAGTTTTGATGCCTTCAGTGAGAATCTACAATGTAAATAGTCATGAAAATAAAGAAAAAACAGTGAATGGAAGGTGTGTCCAAACCTTTGATTGGTAGTGTAGGTTTACTTGCTGTTTGCTTGTTTGAGTGCCACGTCTCTATTTTATAACATATCTGTGTTAGATAATACAGATAACTGCAGAGTTGTGGGGATTTCTTCTTCGCTTTCCTGTCTACTCTACACTGTCCTATCCAATAAAGGCAAGAAAAGGCTGGTGAAAGAGAGAAAATTAGAAAAGCATGGTTAAGAAACTGGAACAAGGGGCTGTTTAGCATTCTTTAGCCATTAGCTTTTGATTTAAATGATGGATAGATAAACACATTTCCACAAATCCAATCACTCGGTAACAGCAGCTGCAGTTAAATAAGCAAGTTGATGGCTTGATATGGTGTTGAAGGTGTGCAGCCCGTCACCTGCAACTCTTCATGTGGCTGCTCCTTTGGGTAAAAAACAGTAAAAAAAAATGTGAACATTACCAGTAGCTTGTTTTGTAGATCAGTAAAAACCATCCGGTGTCGCTTGTTTTAAATATGAAGCAACAGCAGAAAATAAGTAATGTCAATTTTATCTTTCTGTCTACAGTTTGCTCTGTTTATGATGTTTAACAGAGGAAACAGATCATAACTGCACTGTTTGAATATCACTCTGTCATGTTTAAACAGGCAATCTGCAGTCAGCACAGGAAGAGTGGACCCTTTATTTACTTTTTTTTAGAGGTATTTCGTGAATGAGACTGAAATTGTTTTTGCAGAAACAATGCAGACTGTTAATGATTTCAAGAACTGGGTTTGAACTGAAAAACAAAAGAAGAACAAAAATAACATGTAACATGGTGCATGTGGAGAACAGGATTGAGAATAGGAAGTGTACTGTAGATGGATGGCAGCTTCACAGTTAATGAGCCCCAGCTCTTGATGCTGAAAGAAAAGGATGAGAAATGACACTTGGGAGTATGTTAAGATGAGGAAATTTTTGGATTAGAAAAGAAACTTATTTCACTCTGACTTCACTGACTTGAAGAAAATGCTATGTGAATATGAGAGACAAATCAAGTTAGTTTGACAAGGTTAAAAGAGGTAAAAATGAGGTTAACTAGATCATAGAGGGAGCAGAAGGAATTCAGATCTGCCCAATATGAAGAGAAGGTGCCCAGGGCGAGGCTATTAATGATGGCAAGTTGTGAAACATTCATGAAGTCATCTATGGGAGGGCTTAAATGTTGAATAGTGTAGATGAAAATGGTGAAACCAGGGTTGGGTGTCCTTATTATATGAGGCCAAGGCACACAATTACTGCAAGTGGAGAAAAAAATGAGTCAGCTTTTCTCTTCCACGGATGAGACACTGACTTCTGCTAGAAGATGAGTATTATTTTCTGAGACTGCCCATGGCCCCATTGGAAGAAATCTGGGATGATGGGATACATTCTGATAAAAGACAAAGTGGGGTAAAGGGCTCAAAAGTCATTGAGTGGAGATTTATGTTCTTCTGCTGAGGCCCCCAAAGAGCATCAGGAGAGGCATTTGTACAAAGTTAGATGACATCCAACTTTGTTTGTTATCCAGCTCCCCTCAGGGAGAAAAAAGCGTTGTTTACAGAGGGCTTCTGACAAGGTGGCATATTAGTGGGGCTTAAACATAACGGATGTAGGATAAAGAGGACTCGTTTTTGAGCTGTTGACATTGCATGATGCATACACCTCAGTGCAGTGTTGGCATTATGTCACAATCAACTGCCCTCGGGGGTCCAGGCCCACCCAATAAAGTCACTGTGCCCCCTCAGCTTTTTAGTCACACAATTTGGCTATAAGTTGCACTAATTCATATAATTTGGTAATAAAAAACTTAAACACCAATACTGCCAATAAGTTATTGCAGTGCAAACTCAATTTAATTATTGGGGTCACAGTAGTTTAGTGTTTCTGCAGCAATCGTGGTGACCAGCATGACTGAGAAGGACACTGAGCCGATGGGTCCATGCAGGTCAGACTTTGGGAAGTACCCCTCATGTTTCTTTGAAACTTAAAAGAGGGCATTTATCAGCTTGTGCAGCTATTTGAAAGCATGACCCTACCTGAAAATTGCAAAACAAATGGAAATGTGTTGAGGAGATGAGCAAAGTGACTTGAGCCAAATGTCCACCTGTCAAAGTTGGTTGCCCAGCCAGTTCATATGGTCTGCTGCCGTCCCTGCCTCAGTGATTACACTACTAGGTGCTCTAGCAACACATTGGTCTTCATCAAGTTCAAGAGTTAATGCCACAGGGTCCAAGACATTAAAGTGTTAGTGGTGCAAAAGGTTTGGGTAAAAAGCAACACTAAAAGGAAGGAATCTGGAAAGGGGTTGTAGAGCTGTAACTTTTTTTAGATGCTGATCTGCCATTTAAGTATTCGGCCTGGGTATTTATATGTGGGAACTGCAGTATGTATAGTCCAGCTGTGCTCAGTGCTCATGTGGGTGATGCCAGATAACCCTGGAGGGGGGTGACTGGGAGTGATGGCCTGCCTCTTTTGAAGCCAAGTGAGGTTTTGTTTGGATTTCTGTGCAAGTAATGGCTGTACACAACCATGTCTGAGCATAAAGCAGTTCATCAAAGACGGGCTTTTCTGTTGTGTCATCATGGTCAATTTGATCATCTGGCGGGGGATGCTGCTTGAAAGCCCTGATAAACTGTGACTGTCTCCCTGTGGAGATACTCTTGGCACGTCCAAATGAGAGAAGAGCCTGGCACCGGTACAACACAACATATCCCATCTGGCTTGAGAGCGCTTCAACAAGCTGTAGTCAGCCACTGGGGAGTAGGATGTCTGGGCTCCATTGCTTAGTGTGCTGGTACCTGCTGTTAGAAACTAGAAAGATATTTGAAGGTAAAGCACTGGCTTTAGGTAATATATTAGGTTTGATGCAAAGTTCACACCCATGATGTACTGTGTATGCTTGTGTTGCTATTTGCATATTTTTGGTATTATTATTATTATTTAAAAAAAAGACCATTAAGAACTTTTTTCACCTGGCAGTGAAGGGCCAAGAAACTGATGGTAAAGATGCAGCAAATAATATCAAGTTCTAATGGAAACAGACAAAATTCATTAACAACAGGAACAAAAAAGAAAGAAAGAAAGAAAAAAGATAGCATTGTCTGCTGTTGTTGTTTGAGAGACAAAAAGAGCCTCAGGGCAAACTCACTGAAATGTTGATTCATCCAATAAACCTCCACTGTCACTTGTTGTTGCACTGCAGTCTAAAAATCAAGGATTTAATACACACTGAATTACACACATACACTTTTCAGATGTATGTATACATATACTGCATATACAGTTGGCACAAAACAGAAACAGACCAAGGAGAGGAGTTAAGTTACACAGGGATTAATTAGTGTTCACCCACTTATATCCAGTATTCTTGTTTGTGTGATGAAATGAAACAAACTTTAATGAGAAAGGTGTCTGTTCTTTATCTTTCTATCTTGTTCTCCTCGTTGATACACACACACACAGACACACACACACACTTAGAAAGTAGTTGTAATACATTTCTTGGAATTTATAATGACATTTTTAGGATGGTATTTGTGTTGTCACTAATATATTTCAGAAAAGCAAATGGTTTATCTAAAAGTGGCCTATTTTACTAATTTTCAGCTCCATATATGGATTAGAGTTGCTTGTCATGATTCACAGTTCAAAAAAATCCTAATTTAGCTTACTGACATGCTCACCCACTGAAACAAGTCATTTTAGTTCCTCTCTAACTTTCCTCTGATTGGCTACTCCTCTCAAACAGAAGGTTTGAATAGCAGATGGTTGGGGTTGCCTGTCACAGCCGGTGAGGCGGATAGAACTCAAACGCAGACTTAAAATCCCAACAAGCAGTGCAGTTTATTTACAGTGAATAGTTCAAATGTACAAGGCACGATAACAGGGTGAATCAGAATCTAAGGATTCAAGAGGAGGTCGGGGAATCCACACATCCAGGTCCAAAACATACACAAACTCTCTCAACTCAGAATGGCTCACCACACACACCGGGAACAGAACATCAGGAACCCGCGCAGAGGGAACACATGGTCAACATCCAAAGCAAAACGGCAAGAGCAGGGCAGAGATATTAAAGCACACGAAAACCAGAGTTGCACTAACTAGTTAGCTCAACGATCCAGCGACGAGTGACTGCAAACCACTACCTTAAGTATCGGCTGCAGATGAGATCATCGGGAGCAGGTGGGTGATTACTTCAGGTGTGGTAAGCTCGGTAAACTCCGAAAGGAGTCCCGCCCACAGGCTCAGGTGCAGCAAACAGAGTAGAAGAGAGAGAGAAACACAAGAGAGAGAGAAAGAGAGAAGACAAACTAGGAGAGGTCAACCGAAAAGGACAAAGGACTGGAGACAACAGGTTTTAACTGGGACACATGGAAGATATTGTGGATCCTCATGTTACGAGGGAGCTTGAGCTGGACAGAAACAGGGTTAACCACAGAGTCTATTTCAATAGGTCCAATGAAGTTGGGTGACAGTTTCTTGGATTCGGCACGGAGGGGAACAAAACGTGTGGAAAGCCAAACCTTGTGACCGGGACGGTAGGCAGGTGCGGGGATCCTGTTGCGGTCGGCCTGACGCTTATTCTGTTCCATCGTCCTGAGCAGGGCTGTCCGGGTGGCTCTCCAGGAGCGGTGACACCTGCGGAGATGATGCTGGATGGAAGGAACAGAAAGCTCACCTTCAACAGATGGGAAGAGAGGTGGTTGGTATCTTAGAGACGATTCGAAAGGAGACAGACCGGTGGCTTAGGAGGTCATGGTGTTATGTGCGTACTCGACCCAGGCCAGTTGGGAACTCCATGTGGACTGGTTCGATGAAGCGATGCAACGTAGCACAACTTCCAGCTCCTGGTTGGCGCGCTCGGTCTGGCCATTAGTCTGTGGGTGGAAGCCGGAAGACAGATTAACCTTAGCGCTGAGTGCAGTGCAAAACTCCCGCCAGACTCGGGAGGTGAACTGGGGTCCGCGATCGGAGACGATGTCTAAAGGAATGCTGTGCAGCCGGAAAACATGAGTGGTGAGCAGTTGAGCGGTCTCCAGCGCCAAGGGAAGTTTTGGTAGAGCCACGAAGTGGACAGCCTTAGAGAAGCGATCCACGATGGTGAGTATGACTGTGTTTCCTGCTGATGGTGGTAGACCGGTGACAAAGTTGAGTGCGATGTGGGACCACGGACGACCGGGAGTTGGTAATGGTCTCAGGAGTCCTGTGGGGGGAGAATTGGAAAACTTGTTTTGTGCACACACTGAACAAGCAGAAATGTACTCACGCACATCTTTGGAGAGAGAGGGCCACCAGAACTGACGCTGCAGGAAGGTTATGGTTCGGTTTATTCCCAGATGGCAGGTAAACCTAGCGGTGTGGGCCCAATGTATCACTTTGGATCGGACTGAAGAGGGAACATAAAGGCGGCCTGGAGGTCAGGGGACCCTGACACTGCCTGTGCTCTGAGGATTTGTATAGTATAACCACTCTCACTGATCTCATCATACAGAACCAACAGTAGAAAAAAGTTATCTGAAACTGAGTTTCAGAGTAGCCTGAAGCCTGACGTTCTTTGCATGTATTTTGTCATAATTTGTAGAATTAGGACCCACATACAAAAGGCCAGATGATGAAGACTGATGATGAATCATAAGTTCATAAGGCAAAAACAGAACTAACAGCACAACTGGGGAGCATCACAGAAACACTACTAAATAATAATAAAATGACGAACCAAAACACAAGAAAACTAAAACTCATCACCAGAACAGATATGAAGTAATCATAACAATCAAAGACTCTGTAATATAAGAACAAAAACCTTTATAGAATTAGAATAATAAGAAATCAGAATAGGAAATCAGAAAATTCAACAAAAACAAAATCAAAACAATAAAACACCAAACATAAACTAAGAATTAAATATATATACTAACAATCAAACAGAGACTCCAAGACAGAAGAAACAACCCAAGAACCAAAACCTAGGAACCATCACATATTTACACAATAAAGAGATATTAAACATTCTGTCAGAGCTTACAGTCAGCAATTTTATTAGCTCTGGTTAAGAAGTTAAAGTGGTAGTTTGTACAATTGCCCCAAGCCTCATAATTCTCTATACTTAAACAGAGGGACTACATTTTGGGGCATTATGTTGGCTCTGTCCATTTTTGGTGTTGAACAAATATGGGAGAGACATTTGGACCGTCAACAGCTCTGCCTTCAAACATGAGTTGCTTCAGGTACCTGGGAGACAATGAAACATGATGCAGGAAGTTTACTTTGAGTAATACAGCCATAAATACAACTTCAGCTACAATCATAGCTGCAATCATTTCACAGTAATTGAAAGGGAAACAACACAAACTGGCCTTTTTAGATTAGAAGGCAATTTACCAGGAATGTATGCTTGCTTCACTTCCACAATCACATCTACTCAATGCTGCATCTCCACTGTTATAACTGACTGAAAAGTAAAAGAAAAGAACGTGGTATTAAATCCAGGTGTGCACAGACCATTACAGTTGAGAATATTTTATAACCCTTTATGCAATATATAGCTGTAATCCTTCTTAGAAGGATGTTTGCCACTATTCAGTTCTGGTGCCTGTATATCGTTTAATCATCTGGCAAAAACAAGTCAAGTTTTACAAAGCAGATATGCATACGTTTGATGTCCACAGTATAGGATTTGAATCCAAATACCCCTTTTGATCATGTCAGTTTTAGATTTTAGGCTATTTCTTTCTTTCTAAGCTTTCTAGGCCAGTGATGAGGCTTGTTCCACGTCAGTGCTTCACTATTCAGAGGACTTAAAGGTGGACACCCTGACAGTATTTTAAAATCTGTGCTGTCATGTTGTCAGGTTATTATAGTTACTTCTGAGTTATCTCTTTTTTGTAACTGGGGTCCACGGACAAGTGAACTACTCAGTGATACAGCCAAGAACTTTAAATTAAAATTGACAGTAATTTCAAAATCTTACAAAATAGGACAAACTGCTTTTTTAGTGTGCTATGTATATGAGCCGTCTTTGATCAAAAAACAGTTTTGACAGTATCTTTGTAGTTAGAAAACCGCTGGTGAACAGGAGCTGGAAGAGGATGATTTGATGTGGATTAGAAACCATTTGTAGTGCCACTTCCTTTAGTGGGGTTCTGACTTTATTATGGTGTGATAAATGTGTGTGATTTAAGATGTGCCTATTCTTTATTATTCCTTAGTTATTTGTGCAGGTTGAGGGTTTGCAATCACTAGAGAAATAATTGGAAGGCGGTTGCTTTCGCCTAATGAGGGATGCAGTTCTGCTAACATCAAGGACAAAGATGTAAAGTTAGAAGAGTATTACCGCTTATGTTACATCCTGTTTTTATCTCTAAATAGAGTTTGAGCAGCTGATTAATGCAACAATTTCTATTCCACCCTTCAGTGATGGCAGTATTCCTTCAAAGATTATCCAGGCAATGTATGTGTAAAGACAGTAAAAGATACCAGAATATATAACTCTCCAGCAGACGTGCTTTGTGTAGCAGATGTTTTTATATGCTACACTTTTGTGATTTTTCAATTCAATTCAATTTTATTTATATAGCGCCAAATCACAACAACAGTCCTCTCAAGGCACTTTATATTGTAAGGTAAAGACCCTACAATAATACAATACGTGATTTGCATATAATGTCACAGCAGAACATGACAGTTCATGATCATGACTAACAGCTTATTTATATTAACGAGGCCATAATCATTATCATTTATTAAGTCCAGGTCCCGAGGTCACAATAATCCATCCATGCTTCTGATGCACCAACACTGTATATAACAAGAAAATATTTTTTAAAAAAAGGTTTTAAGTTATGTCTAAGTGCAAAAGTAACATGACATCGAACACAACATGAGTTATGTTAACTCATATGAACAGGTCTAGTATATTTGAGTAATAAACTGATTTCACACCTTTTATGATGCTGATCTTATTTCGGGAATGCAGTCAGACGTTTTCAGCCACAGGGTGTATTTGCAGGTGTTATGAGGAATGCATCTCTACCTTAGTCAGTCTTGCAGACTTGGAAACACGCACAGCATAAAGCTTTGATAAACTGTTTCATGTGTATAAATCACCCGTGCAGACATGTGCAGATGCATATGGTTAGGATGGCCAGCCGTCGAGCCATCTGTTTGCACTGTTGGCTGCAAGACAGAGGAAATCTGAAAGCTGAGGAACATCTGCATATGTTTTATGTCTGATGTTGATGTGGTTGTGTATAGGGTCTAGGACTACAGCCTTTTTTAAAAATGTCGTCTGCGTGTTTGTGCGTATGGCTTGAAGGTGGTCCTGAACATGAAAACAACAAATGCAACAGCAGCAGTTTTTTCTGATTGTTTTACACAATAAACTGGACCTTTTTTCCCCTAAGCTTGGAAGAAAATAAATTAATAGACAAAAATGGAATATATAGTCATGTTTTATGATATTTAAAAGAGTATACATGTTTAGTTTATTCGTGGAAATTATTGAATTAATGAACTTCTTTGTAAATACAGTAACATATTTGTGGGGCATCTTATGAACTGACTCCACACTCAAAGCGTTGAATTGGAGAGACGATCTGTTCCTGTGAATGAGAAAACGGCCCACTCTGAATCAGTTAATCCCCACCGTATGCTCCGGTGCTCCTCCAGCAGCATTATTTTCAGCACTGTGATCATTGTGTGGTCCACTCTGCCTCTGTTCCATATCTTCCACCAAAGTGACATGAGAAATGTGAGATGACAGAGATATGAATTGTCAGAGCCCAAGATAATAAGCAGATGCAGCATAGGCTGCAGTTCAAACTGATATGAGACAAGTATGTGTTTTTGAAGGCTCCTATTTTTGAACCAAAATGGTTTCTGAGTGAAGTCATAGAATCTGATCACGCTTCATCTGTCTGGATGTTTGCTGGCTTTCAATGGGACAATCTACAACCAGCACTTTATTTGTACTGCAGATATGTCACTATAGGCTGTGTATGCTGTCAAAACACACTTTTATTTGTTTGGCATCAATTAGGCCGTGGGTAGTGACGGAAAAATGGACAGTTCATGTGTCTATTGCAAGACTTGGATTCCGTTATCCTCCACATCCCAGCTGTCATAGGGCGAGAGGTGGGGTACATCGTGGACAGGTCACCAGATAGACATAGAAACACATAGAGACAGACAACAATTTAGAATCACCAGTTAACTTAACCCCATGCATGTTTTTGGACCGTGGGAGGAAGCTGGAGTACTCGGAGAGAACCCACACAGACACGGGGACAACATGCAAACTCCACACAGAGAGACTCTAGTCTGGATTTGAACCCAGGACATTACTATGAGGCGATGGTGCTAACCACTGTGCTTCCCACTCCACAAGTCAATAATTCATTAATACAGTCTGGGCTAATCCCATTTATGACACCACAAATGAAATACAGTGAAGAATCTCTCAACCAAGATGGTGTAAATATGAACAGTAAAAACTATCTGATGAAATAATATCTGACATTGATTTATAAAGACAGTGTATGTAAAACTGCTTTCATCTGCTCCCTTTTTCACAAGGGTCCCCACAGCAGATGGATCTGCATATTTGGTTCAGCACTGATTTTTACACCGGATGTCCTTCCTGACACAACCCTCCCAAGAATTTGTGTCCAACCCTCCTGGACTCGAACTAGATATTTTTTGCATTTCAGGAAAATGTGTTAAGTACTAGACTAAGGAGCCACAATAAAGACAACATGTATGGCCGAGATAAATAACTAGTGTCTCATATGTCAGTTTTATAATTTTCTGCATTATATCAGCCGTGTGTTACACTATCTTTTACAATAACACTTTGTCACCTGACTAATATATACAGTACAAATACCGGCCACTTACAGGTTAGGTACACCTGTTCAACTGCTCATTAACACAAATATCTAACCAGCCAATCACATACGAATACGAATACGAATACGAATACGAATAACTTTATTGATCCCAGAGGGAAATTCATTTATCTGACAGCTCATCTGCTATTTGTATGAGAATTGTAAAGCCTGATGGCTGTGGGTGCGAATGATTTTCTGTATCTCTCTGTTTTACAACGGAGAGAGAGGAGTCTTCCAGTACTGATGGTTTTTTGTTCCATAAAGATGTTATAAAGTGGGTGATCAGAGTTGTTCAGGATGGCTTCTAACATCTTTAGTGTGCATCTTTCCACCACCTCCCCCAGCGTGTCCAGTCTGGCTCCAATCACAGAGCCACCTTTCCTCACTAGTTTGTCCAGTCTCCTTGCATCCTTGTTTCTGATGCTGCCTCCCCAGCAGACTGCAGCATAGAACAGCACACTTGCCACCACAGACTGATAGAACATCTGCAGCATTTTACTGCAGATGTCAAGAGATCTTAGTTTCCTTAACAAAAAGAGGCGGCTCTGCCCCTTTTTGTATAGTTTGTCTGTATTCAGCGACCAGTCTAGTTTGTTATCTAGGTGTAAACCTAGATATTTATATTTTTTTTACCACCTCTATGTT
>VUQS01067090.1:0-10031 GCA_015108495.1 Heterochromis multidens | reverse complement strand
AGCTCAGTAAACTTTTCACATTCGACAATAAGGAAATGAACCAACATAAAATACAGCAGCCACTTCTGTTGTAGAAGCTGAAGTTGTAAAAGTAGTCTTTGATTTCTATTTTAAAGAAGCTGATATCCCAAAATGCCTTTGGATATGTTCTGCCCATCACCTCGTTTGTGGTGGCCTGGTTGGAGACCTGGTTCCTTGACTTCAAAGTTCTCCCTCAAGAGGCCGATGATGAAAGAGGTAGGATAAAAGTGCCCGATAAGTTCAAATGCTGCTTACGTAAACCATTCTACTTCTTAACTGCTTTTCTCATGTGACCTCAGCCTACCTAGCAGCAGTAAATGCAGCCTGCGAACGAGCCCCTATGATCTACCCCCGTGCTGTCTCAGACGGACAGTTCTACTCTCCACCCGAATCTGTTGCAGGTGAATGTTTGTGCGGACAAGTTCTTGGTCACTCAGCCATCTGTGTGCCTTAGTGGTTTTATTATCTCCAGTTTGATTGTACATTTCACATCTAAGCCCTGAACTTGTGTCTGCAGGCTCTGAAGAGGAGCCGGATGAAGAGGGTCCTGGGCGTAGCGCTATCACTGCTCAGGTATCTTTTGTTATAATCTTTATAATCAGCCCCACTGGCTCCACTTCACATGATGATTTCCTGCTTCATTTCTCACCCTCATTCATTCTCATTCCAGGAGAAGGAGTATGTCAGACAGGGTTATGAGGCAATGTCTGTGGTGGAACAGATCCTAACCCAGGAGGAGAACTGGAAATTTGAAAAAAACAATGTGAGTACATTCAGACTTCAGGATGTATACACTGAATTAAAAATTTTTCCTCTTTCCTTCAGGTTTTGATGCTGAGTTAAGACATGTTTGCTTACATAACTAAAAGATCATATCAGTGACACAGAGTTCAATGTGCTGCCTCGTGCAGGCTTTTTATGACTGACACACTTCAGGGTGTTTTTGTTTTCAGTCACACACATCTGATAGAACATATTGTAATACTGCTGTTTTCACTGCGACATCTAATGATGTTTTGTTTTTAAGCCTTCAGTTGTCTATCAAAGTGCCCTTACAGCTGTTGCAACCAGCCATACAGATGGCAGTTTAATAGATCTGAACACAGATAGACCGATAAATGAGCCTGAGTTGTATTTAGGTCAACTGATAAGCAACAGAGAACTGTGAAATGCAGGTATGACCGCCAGAGATACTGATATGTTATTTTTACCATCTTTTGATATATCTTAGTCAGCGCATTGGTTGTGTTGTGGGCCAACTGTGACATCACCACACACCCATCATCATTTATATGGACACTTGACAGCTGCTGGGCTGAATGATAGGCGTCACCACTCATAAAAAGGAAAAGAAAAACTGCAGCTTTCTCCAGAAAGTGTCATTTCAAGCTGTTGCAGACTCTCCCTCTGTATAAGCTAGGGATCTCTGAGCTCCTGCACTGACATGTCATTGAAGTTTCGATATAGACAGGCACGATCGTACATACACGTGTCTTCAATGTGGCTAGTCTGCATGCCAAAGTATCTTTGGGCAAGATACTGAACATTGAGTTGGCCCTGATCCATCCATTGGCGTGAGTGCGTGAATGTTAGTTTAAAAACACTTAAGCATAGAAAAAAGCACCCACCTATGTGTAGATGGGTGAATGAGGCTTATAGTAAGGAAACTCTTTGACTGCTCAAATAGAGTAGAAAGGCACTATATAAGTACCAGTCCATTTAACTCGGCTTAAACCCCAGATTACAAAAATCGAGAGGTGCACGACAAGCTGAAACAACACCAAAGCGTGGGGCCAGCAGTTGTGATGTCGCTGTTGTTCATGAGGGCAACAATGGCGAGCATAAACCAAGCATAAGGCATCCAAATTAAGAAATTAGGAATTTTCTTTTTTTATTTTATATTTGTGAGGAACTATGCACAAAACACTGATCTCATAAGATAGAAAATGCTTTGTATCAGATTTAGCTACTACAGTACTGTGGAAAAGTCTTGAGCCACCCCTCATTTCTTAACATTTTACACTCAAGGAGCAAAACTTTCCAGTCCTAAAACAGTGGCAGTCCTAAAACAAGTATTTACATCAGATGATCAGTATGTGAAAGTCATGTTCCTAAGAAATAGGAAAAAATCAAGCAAAGACCTGACACAGGACCTTAGAGATGCATCTGGCCTTTCAGTTGATCCATCTACTGTTTGCTGAAGCCTCCTCATCAGAAATGGTCTCAGTGGAAGGATGCCTGTCAAAAAGCCATTCTTAAGGAAGGAAAACAGGGAGGTATGCTGAGGTATGCCAAATTATACAAGAACTGGACTGAAAATCAGTGGCAACAGGTCTTATGGATTAAAACTTTTGGTTCCAATAGTCGTCGCTATGTACAGAAGAGGTCAGGAGAAAGGTAGAACAGGGAGTGTCTACAGCCATGTGTAAAACATGGTGGAGGCTCTGTCATTTCAGCCAGTGGTGTTGATCTTATCAAAACTGATGGAATTATGAACAATTATGAAAAGTACTGTCAGATTTTGATGCATGCAATACCATCTGGAAAGCATCTGATTGACAACGGCTTAATTTTTCAGCATGACAATGATCCCAAACACACTGCCAGTGCAGTAAAAGCACCTGATTTCAATAAATCACTGGAGCTATTTCTCATTTTCCTTGCTAAGACTTTTGCGCAGTACTGTAGCTAATTTGCAGCCTGAGCAAATACACACAATAGTAAAAGCAGTTTTTTTTTTTTTTCTTTTTGAGGGAAAGTAAAACCCCACAACGTAATCCCTTTAAATTCTCATAGAACCAGTTGAGTAGCTGATTCGGGGGAAAAAGATGAGTCAAACACTGTAGTTATAACTTTGGCTTCATAGTTGAAAAGCATTAAGGTGTTTGTAAGAATGTAATCAAACAGGTATGTTGGTACCATAACACCTAACTGAAACCTAATTCTAGCAATACAACATTTTTCTCTGCAGGGAGGTGTATTTCTGTATCAGCCTTTTAAATAAGATTAAAACTACATGATCTGTCTTACTAAATAAGTAGTTTATTATTCTTGAGTTATTTCTTCTCCCCCCAAAGTGAGAGAGTATGTAATCGAGTCCCTTTGTTTGATTTTCTGTCTGTTTGTTTGTTAGCAGTCTAGCGTCCACAGTTTTCAAGATATCATTTTCAAATTTTGTGTGATGGTAGTTACCAATAACAGCTTGAGCTATTTTAATTTTGGTGAAAATCGAGTCAAGGTCATGGTCAAGGTCATGGTCACACCAAATGTGAAAATCAGTAAAAACTTTACCCACAATTTTTTATGGATCATCTTCAAACTTCACAACATTAGGCCTTGAGGGACATGAGTACCTAGGTTGGCTAAGCATTTGACCTTGACCTTTATTGTTAGCACCCAAGGCCAAAGTTTAAGTTTCAAGAAACCATATCTAGGATAATATATCATATGAAAGGGCATGGAGAGAGCTGTACAACACATATTTTTTCAATACGACGCCCTATGATGTCACAACGACACCGCTTAAGTTAGCATGTTTAATAAAAAGAGGCTGACATCAGCATGTTGTAATATAAACATCATAAAGCATAGCCCTGTTCATATCTGTTTCTACTGAAATGAAAGTGAAAGTATCACTAAAAGTGTTTCTTTTTTTTTTTTTTCCCCCCTTCTCCTGACAGGATATGGGCGACTCTGTCTACACTCTGGAAGTTCCCTTTCATGGAAAGACTTTCATTCTCAAGGTGCACCAGTCTTTTATTGTATTCAGTGTCTCACCAAAACATGCCAAGCTACTTTGTTTAGACAGGCCAAATTTGTTATAAGGGTTAATACAGACGTGCTTTCAAGCTGTTTAACTACATATTCAGCCTCCCTGGTATTTTGCCTATGAGACTCGTGTCGCCTTGCACTCCATTATAATAGCTGTTAGTGTAAAGGGCAGAACAGGCTAAATCAGTCAGCTGTCACACTTCTTTTTACCACTCTGCTGCAACTGAATCAAGTACTCTTGTAGCCGATGGGCCTGTATTTGAACAATCTCTAGTGGTGAAATAATCAAGACTAATGGGGTGTTAAATTAAATTAGATATTACAGAGACTTGGCTCTGTCACTGAAAAGGCTGACTTATGTTAGAAGGGCGTTCCTGTAGCGTGTATAATTTCCCATGAAGGAATTCAGAGGAAGTTTACTGGGTCCTTCATAACTGAAGGGACTCTGTTTTCAAGGGTTTACAACTGTGGATTTTTTGTTGCTGCAGTCTCAGATTTACTTTTTCCTTTGACACACTACTGTTGTGTTTAAATGTGGTGATTTTTGTTAGTTTATTGACGGGGCTGGAGCCAATCCCATCTGTCACAGGGCGAGAGGCGGGGTACAATGTTTTTAAAGTATTTAAAAATGCTTTTTAAAATTTCTTCTAAAAATCTAATATTGTTCTTTTGGAAATATAGAAAACTGAGCTACATCTGATAGCTGGTATCAGCAAAATACATTAGACCATTGCCTGTTGACCTCTGACCTCTACCTCAAAGTCAAGGTCAGACGTCAAGTTTTCTGAAAATCTTGTGAATGCGATAACTCAAGAAGGAAGTCACCTAGGATTTTCAAATTTATACAATAGGTGCATTTACTAGGAGACTAATGGGTAGCACTGATGGCCGTCAGTATTTTTAAATGATGATTTCATTTATTAAGGGAAAATCCAAATCTACCTTACCCTATGTGAAAAAGTAATTGCTCCCTAAACATAATAACTGATCGTAGCACCCTTGGCAGCGATAACTGGCAGAGAGTCTTTCACATCGCTGTGGAGGAATTTTGGCCCACTCTTCTTTGCAGAATTGTTTTAATTCAGCCACATTGGAGGGTTTTCCAGCATGAACAGCCTGTTTAAGTTCATGCCAAAGCGTCTCAATCTGATTTAAATCCAGACTTTGACTTTGACTTTGACTCCAAAAGCTTCTTTTTGTTTTTTTTTTTGTTTTTTAGCCATTCAGAGGTAGACTTGCTGGTATGTTTCGGATCATTGTTTTGCTGCATAATTGAGGTTTTGCACATAGGGCCAGGTAGGTTTGGACAGCTCTTTTCACTTAATAAATAAAATCATCATTTAAAAAATGCATTTTGTATTTACTAAGGTTAACTTTGTCTAATATTAAAATTTGTTTGATAATCTAAAAACATATAAGTGTGACAAATAGGAAAAAAAAAAGAGAGAAAGAAATTGGGAAGGGGGCAAAAACTTTTTCACAGCACTGTACTGTCACTTTGGCTAATCAAACAGTGATCTTAAAAGTAAACCATATGTGAAAGTATTATCTTAGCCAGCAATCTGTGCAAGCTATTGTCCCGTGATTATATGTATGAACAACCATTATTGAAACAAAAAGCTTTTTGTTAAGATGTGGAAGTAAATATTACATAACAGGGATTTCCAGTAGGAGAATGGTCATAAACAGACACAAGATCTGGTTTTGAAACAGGCCATTACAGATAAGTGAAATAAGGCCTGTTGTGACCTCTGCCTCAGAGGGATACAGTGTACAATACAGAAAAGAGAGCTTTAGTTATTTTCATATCATTTTCAACAGAAAAGGTGGAAAATGGCTCGAAGTACAAGCAGCCAGCTATTAGGTGTCATGTATTATAGATATTTTTTGTTGTAACTGTAGGCTGTGTTGGACTTGAGTTGTTTACAGCCTTGTTTTATCTTTATTTTTTTCTTCAGGCCCTCATGCAGTGTTCTGCTGAGCTTGTGTACCAGGAGGTGATCCTGCAGCCAGAGAAGATGGTTCAGTGGAACAAAACTGTTTCTGTCTGCCAGGTGAGAAGTCTTCCTGCCCATTGCACATTTTTCACTGTAAACCTGTGGTGTGCTAAAACTTGATATCTCTTTCCGTCTTATGCTCAGATCCTTCAGAGAGTTGACGACAACACTCTTGTCTCATATGATGTGTCTGCTGGGGCAGCAGGGGGAGTTGTGTCTGCGAGGTACATCAACACAGCATCCAACCGACTTCTCTTACTGTCTTCTGTTCTTCCTGTCCCATCTTTATCGTTTCTTTTCTTTAGGTCTGAAATAAAGTGAATTGATTAAGTGATTGATTTTTTTTTTCTTCCCTCAGGGACTTTGTTAATGTTCGACGAGTGGAGCGCAAACGAGACTGTTACCTGTCTGCTGGCATGGCAACCAACCACGATGCCAAACCTACAAGCAGTCGCTATGTCAGGTCAGACCATCCCTCTAGTCTTGTCACTGATCCAATAAATGAGAACATTGCACTGATTTGACAAAGGGCATCTGTGTTAGTTTACCTTGTATAACTTTGTCTTTTTTTTCCCTTTACTGCTCGTCTCAGAGGAGAAAATGGCCCCGGAGGTTTTGTGGTCCTCAAATCTAGCAGTAACCCATCTGTCTGCACCTTCATCTGGGTCCTCAACACAGATTTAAAGGTGAAAAAATGCATATGGCCATTACTCTTTGATTTTTTTTTTTTATTTTCAAGATTAGATGGGACAGTCTTTCCCTTTTGTATGATTAGAAAAATTCATGACAAGATAGATCACAGTTTGAAACCAGTTTGTGGTATGGTATGTTATCCTGCTGGAAGCAGCTGTCAGAAGATGGATATACTGTGGTCATAAAGGGATGGACACAGTCAACAACATTACACAAGCAGACTGTGGCATTTAAATGATGCTCTGTTGGTACTAACCCACACTATTACACCACATCCAGCCCAGTACTTTCATGTTTTTTACTCCTAATTCTGACTCTATGATCCAAATGTTGAAGCAGAAATCAAGACTCATCAGACCAGGCAATGTTTTTCCAATCTTCTACTGTCCAGTTTTGGTGAGCCAGTGCTCACCAAAATTAGTCTAATTTTCTTGTTTTTTAGCCTTCCTTCCTATCAGGTATAAGTGGTCTTCTGATCTCTGACATCTGCAAGGCATTTTCACCCAGAGAACAGCCACTCACTGGATATTTCCTCTTTTTTTGAACCATTCTCTGTAAACCCTACAGATGATTGTGTGGGAAAATCTCAGCAGATAAACAGCTGACCATGTCTACATGCCTAAATGCACTGAGGTGCTACCATGTGATTGGCTGGTTATTAGTTATCTGTGTTAACGAGCAGTTGAACAGGTGTACCTAACAAAGTGGCCACTGAGTGCATAAGTAGACAGGATGTAGAAAAGAGCATAATATAGCAGATGGGGGGTTTTAGACATGACTAGAAAAAATATACAGAGGACCTAAAGTATGAGAATTGAAATAAAGAATGGATGAAATGAAGTAAAAACACATGAATATGAAATGTATTAGAAATGATCAAAAACAAACCTTTTCTTTCTTTTGGTCTCATTAGGGCCGTCTGCCACGCTACCTCATCCATCAGAGTCTGGCAGCCACCATGTTTGAGTTCATGTCCCATTTACGCCAACGAATCACTGACGTGCGGCCCTCTCATCGCTCCCACCACCACCACCACCACCACTCGTAAAATGAGAGAGAAGTTTTAAGTGGTGCGACCACTTGTTGGGAGGTGTCACTAGCCGAAACTGGTCATCACCCACTGAATGCTCCCAAGCCGATGTGCTCATGTACCTGACAAGGCTGCAACTTTAAGCGAAGGAGATGTGAGACATTTCTCATTTTTCAGCCACACACAGCGAGAGTTATTTGGATATCAAAGACTAAACATTTTGCATTGTTTTGGGGGTTTTTAAGTGTAATCACATTTGGAAATTTTTGTGTGGACTTGTAACAGTTTTGCTATGTTTCTCGCCATGTAATGAGAACTGGTTTCTGAGACTTTACAGAAACAAGAAGACTTGGATGAAAATAGTGATTCTCAATATGAGAATCTGTCTGACTTGTTACAGAAGAGCTATTGCAGTGGTATGGCTGAAACAGTTGTCTCTCTGAGCCTTATCTTTCTGCACACATTGTTAGCCATTGATTTACTGCTTTTTTTGGTGTCTGTTTTTTTTTTTTTTTCCACTGCACCATCATAAATTTGTCTTTCTGGTGCACCTGCCTACAGTTCACAGCCATATTTTCACTCAATTTGTTCTACTTTACAACACTGTGATAGATTACAGGGGGCACTCTGCTGTCTGATCACCACTAGAGGGAGACACCACTGATCCACACAGTGAAGGCCTCTTGGTTTGACACCAGCTTCTGTGCCATAGTGCAACATTTAAGCTAACATTTAATTACTGTGGGTTTTTAATGCTGCTTTTGTTTAGCACTTTGGGATCAGCCAGGTGATCAAACCAGGACTCTGATCAGGAGGCTGTTAGACAGTAATGTTCATAAGTTAGGATGCTGTATACTAACTAATGTTTTTTGCCAATAACCTCAAGTGGCCTTGTGCTAAAGTAGCGGAACTTATTTGTCATGAAATGTTTTTACTGTACTGGTATGATTACGATTACCTTGAATACGGGCCTCCCCTCAGGCCCTGAGGTGTGGCACTGAATGAAGTTTTTTATCAGTTCTTATATTATGAAGCATCTCATTGTTTTTAACCATGGAAAAAAAACATCCCCTCCAGCTTAACTTGTGTATCAGTGTTATGATGTACCTCAGAAAATCATGTTTCACGATTGCATCTGTTACCAAAAGAATCTAAAAGATGGAAGTTGGTTGAAGTTATTGTGAAGTTGAACCGAAGAGAGGGCTGGTCTTCCCTGAACTTTTCTGTATTGGTTAAATTGGTGCAACGGTAAATTCTTTAAGGAACAATACTTAGTGGTGTAACTGTGATACTCACATGGCTGTGAGGTGTTACACTTCATAAGCCCATGTATTTGTGGATGCTACAGTCACGCTCAGAAATCACTCAGTCCAAAAAAACAAGTTTATTGAGATTATCTGGATAATAAATCAGGACTGCTTTAAGCTACTTACTGTAATGAAGGAATGTTGAAAGTGAAAATAAATAGTGATATCAATAATTTGGTGCCTTTATCAGAGTAGCTTTACATGTCAGTCTTTTGTTTTACTTTTCTGTATATTTCCTGCTGTTATATCTGTGCTTTCATACCTTCAACAAAGATTAATTATATACATAAAGCCTGCTTAGAGTACTTATAGTTTTTTTGATCATTTTGAGTTGATTTGTCTATAAACTACTCAAACTTTTTAATTTATGCTCGTCACTACTGAACAAGAGTTTTTACTGAGTCTTAAACAGTGTCTTACATCTAATAAAATAAATGAACAGATGATATTGCTCTGACTTCCTTCAACATCCTCACATATTTAACCAGTTCACTATTATAGACCTCATGCTCTTATTTTTAATTTTTTTTTTAACATTATAAAAAAATACAGTGCACACAGACAAGGCCAAGTATACAGTTGTCAAATTTATTAGACCACCTGTCATAAAAACAAGAAAAAAAAATTAGAATTCTGTCGAAAACTTGATTAAAACTAAAAATGACTGAATTCACATTTTTATACCAAATTTGAGCTGACACAAGTCAGAAATTAATCAAACATAACACTGAACCACCAAAACCATTTTTTTCTGTTCAGGAGTGCAAGTAAATTACTGTAATTTGGCATCTTAATCAAAAAATAATGTGCTTTTTTGTAAATTAGGAAAATAGTAAATTAGGTACAGTAAATTAGGAAATTAATGGATAACAATAATCATATTTTAGCATTAAAAAGATGCACATACTGGTGGATTAACAATTACAGAAACAAATAATGATGTTGGCAATTACCAACACTTAATTTAGGGCAGCTGTGGCATAAACCTTACATTGGGTGGTAGTCTAATAAATTTGTTTATGCCTGTCCCTGTGTCCGGCTCTCTGGGATGGGGTGGGTGCCTCTCGTTTCCGGGATTGGTGGGGGTGCTGGGGGTGCTGGGGGTGGGTGGCATGGGTGGGCACCCTGTGGGATTGGTCGTCGTGCGCCGCTGGGGGTTTGCCGTGGCGCCTGGGTCGTGCTGGCTGGTCTCCCTCTAGGGCTTCGGGTCTG
>VUQS01067088.1:0-13108 GCA_015108495.1 Heterochromis multidens | reverse complement strand
GTACAATTAGAAAAAGACTGAACAAGTATGGCTTGTTTGGAAGGGTTGCCAGGAGAAAGCCTCTTCTCTCTAAAAAGAACATGACAGCACGACTTAGGTTTATAAAGTTGCAACTGAACAAAGCACAAGACTTCTGAAACGATGTCCTTTGGATAGATGAGACCAAAGTGGAGATGTTTGGTCATAATGCAGAAACACCTCATACCAACTGTGAAGCACGGTGGTGGAGGGGTGATGATTTGGGCTTGTTTTGCAGCCACAGGATCTGGGCACCTTGCAGTCACTGAGTCAACCATGAACTCCTCTGTAGACCAAAGTATTCTAGAGCCAAATGTGAGGCCATCTTTCTGACAGCTAAAGCAACAGGAAAATGATCCCAAGCACGGTGTACTTTTTTGTGTGAGAGTCAGTGGCATTTCTCTTTGGTGCTATGCACATTTTCAAGCTTATTTGTTCTAGAAAAAAAAAACCCTAATCTGTTTAATACTCAAATGTTATTCTACTAACCTATTCTACATAAATATTCTTGGTGTAAAGAGGAGAAAACAATGTCTCCAGCTACATACAAACAAACCCAGACAAACTCACATTCAGTAATATGACACCAGGGCAAACCCACAGTGCCAAAGCACATACGTGCTCCACTCCTATCTACATGGTCATCATCATCATCAAAGAATAACATCTGTTTCCTAGGCAACTCAGACATCTGAGCACATGGCAGAGTTGAGAATATGACTCTTAAAACAAATGAAACATGGCACCCTAAAAATACACAGTAAAGATTGGGTGTCCTTCTTTTAGAAAGTAAACACAGACATTACTCAGACAGAAAGGGTGCGTGGAGGGGAGGGAGGGCTGGGGGGCAGAGGAAAGGTGCTGACATGGGTGAGGGTGGATAGAGGAGCCACGTGGTGAGTGAGGTTGGATAAAAAGAAGGAGGGTTATTCCGAACAGAGTGACTGAAGGCATGCAGCGGTTTGGCGAATGCGAGGTGTAGGTCTGGAGGAGGAGGGGGAGGTATGAGGGGGTGGGGTTAAGAAGATATATGATGTGGTATCGGGGTTTGTCCAAGGCATGAGCCCTATCTTTCACATGGCCACCCAGCTGTGTAAACAGCCCATGACTGGTTGTTGGCTAAAGGGCCCAGCCAATGGGAGGGGGAGATGTAGCAGAAGGTGGGACAAGTGAACCAATGAGTCAGCTTCAGGGTGTGGAGAGAGTCAGAGTGACACAATGAAGACTAGGCACATAGGTCAGGAGTTAAACACATCTTCCTCACTCCCTCTGTCTGCCTTAGACTCCTCTCCCTCCCAGATTTTCAAATTCAAATTCAAAGCTTTATTTGGATGTTATGAAAGGCACTGCAGAAGCATGATGTTTATAGCACTCTAGGTTTACAATGTAGGTGAAATTATTCTTCAGTGCACATGAAGTCCATGTACTCATGTAATCTGCAATCGACACACAAATTGAATAATAACTTTCTGTCTCTGCCGGGCAGTAAGTAAGAAGCAGTGAGTTTCTCAGCATGGATGTGTATTAAATCACTGTTGAGAAAACAAGCAATGAAACAGTTCAGTAAAAGAAAACCTGAGAAAGAGACATGGAGAGAGAAAGAAAGAAACAGAGCGAGAGAGAGAGGTGTCTAGTTTCAGATTTACAGTGGTGGTGGTGGGCGAGATTTGGCCGTGCTCTTACAGCACACAGAGGACAGAGCCAGAGGAGGAGGAGGAGTAGGAAGACAGATTTACATGGTGAGAACAGCTATGGCTGCTCTGGAACGACACACTGCACACACGCTGCTCTCTGGTGATCTCTGTATTTAAAAACTAATAAATGAAAGTCATCTCAGTGTAAAAATACGACCTTAGTCATGTGACATGGATGAAATTTGTGATTTCTTAACTGATATGAAAAAAAGTATGTTCCTTTCAGGGTTCCCTCTTACATTTACTGTAGTATTATGTTGATTTGTGGGCCCATAATCCATTAGGATTAAGTGTCGAGATGCTCTTTCTGCTGCAAATGCTGCTTATAAATCGAAGTGCAAGGCTGCATTTGGATATTTGGGGCCAACTGACTGTTAATTCGCTCAATACAAATTCTACATTGATTTCATAAATACTTCAAAATGTGCTACTGAAATTTGTGGCACATACCTTTCGTTAAAAAGCCACCTTCCTTAACTGAGCATCCAGACTTTGTGGGAAGGATCTGGTTTAACACTCAGTTTGTATCTGTTAAACGCCGACTGTTTACTTCCATAAACATTTAGTCACACCACAAACTATCATTAATTTCACTCTGTGTAACCAGTAATAACAGAGCAGAGCAGGAAATGAACCATTATGAGTGTCTGTGTGAAGGTCTGTCCTAACTCACACTAAGTTGGGATAAACCCCTGTAGGTGTGTGTGTGTGTATGTGTATGTGTGTGTGTGTGTGTGTGTGTTTGTGTGTGTGTGTCGCTGTGTGTTTGTGTGCCTCTTTTGGGGTTTTACTCCTTATTTAAGACCAATATTTACAAAGTAGCCCCAGGGTGAGATTACCTCATATTCTCCCGCCCAGCTGTGCTTTCTCAGCGTTTCCACCACAACCAGAGGAATGTCCCATCATGTTTATCTGCCTGCCAGGAAAACACAGAAAGAGAGGAAGAAGAGGCAGCAGAGGGAGATGGAGAAGTACACTTAGGCTGGAGTCTGTATACAGTGCATCCGGAAAATATTCACAGCGCTTCACTTGTTCCACATTTTGTCATGTTACAGCCTTATTCCAAAATGGATTAAATTCATTTTTCACCTCAAACTTCTACACATAATACCCCATAATGACAAAGTGAAAAACATTTGCTTGAAATTCTTACAAATTTATTAAAATAAAAGACAAAAATATAACATGTACGTAAGTATTCACAACCTTTGCCATGACACTCAAAATTGAGCTCAGGTGCCTCCTGTTTCCATTGATCATCTGTCAGATGTTTCTGCAACTTGATTGGAGTCCACCTGTGGTAAACCCAGTTGATTGGACATGATTTGAAAAGGCACACACCTGTCTACAGTACAAGACAGACATTAACACTATTGTGTATGGAATAATTACACAGGAATGCATAAAGAACTTCAAATAGAAAAAGAAAACTGTTGTGAGCATACTCTTGAGTTTTAACTCAACCAGGAGCACAGTTGTCATGCTGCTGGAAGCATCACACTATTGGTGTTTACTTTCATGAGAAAAATCAAAATGTCTGCTGTGAATTGGGGCAGGTAAAGTAATACTGAGCTTAAAATCAATAATTCCAAACAAATTTCTTTAAGTGGTCTTGAGGAATAGTTCTCCAGGCTTCTTGAAGGACAATCAAAGCTCTTCTTTGGATGTTGGCTGCCTTTTGTTCTGTTCTCTGTCAAGATGATCCCACACTTCTTCAGTAATGTTGAGGTCAAGGCTCTGGGGAGGCCAATCCATGACTGATAGTGTTCCAAGGTGTGCTTTTCTATCCATGTATGTTTTTACTGCATTGGCAGTGTGTTTGGGATCATTGTCATGCTGAAAAATGAAGCTGTTGCCAATCAGACACTTTGCAAATGGTATTGCATGGTGGTCAAAATCTAACCAGAATTTCTATGTTCATAATTCCATCAGTTTTGACAAAGATCTCCAACATCACTGGCTGAAATGCAGCCCCAAACATGACAGAGTCTCCATGGCTGTAGACACTCACTGTTGTACCTCTCTCGTAACCTCCCCCTTACTTACTGATGACAATTTGTACCAATAATTTCAAATTTGGATTCATCACTCCATCAGACCTGTTGTCACTGATTTTCAATCCAGTTCTTGAGTAATTTGACATACCTCAGCCTTTTATTCCTTTTTCCCTCTTTAAGAATGGCTTCTTGACAGCCACCCTTCCACTGAAACCATTTCTGATGAGGCTTCAGAAAACAATAGTTTCTTAGGCACATACTTTTCAGATACTGTTCATCTGCTGTAGATAGTTTTTTAGGCCTGCCACTTCTTCTTTTGTCCTGCACACAATGCCAGATTTTCAGCTAATAGCTCTTTGGGAATCACCTTGTTGGTGAAAAAAATCCAAACTGTGTTATCTTTGACATTTTTTATATATTCAACTAAAGAAATTGGAGCAAATTATGTTTTTGCAATAGGCTGCTAGTGCCTAAAGATACAATTTAAAATTGGTTCTTTGCTATGTTGTCTGTTATGTGTAGACACAACACTGATTCATCCCTTGAATTAGGAGCCTTTTCATGCTTGAATGACTCTTAGGTCAGTGTTAAGTGAGTTAAAAAAAAAAAAAAACAACATTCCTCTGAAAATGGTCAGGCACAGGGACTGGACTGAAAATGAGTGAAAAGCAGCCAATGTCCAAAGAAAAACCATCAGAAAGCCTAGAGAACTGTTGCTCAAGACCACTTTAAAAAAAAATATAAGAAAGTCTGGCTCCTTGGAAGCAAAATATGAAGAAACAAGGGTTGGCTCAAGACTTTTGCACATTACTGTAGTTCTTAGGTCTTTCAAACATAATCACTGCACAGACCACTACTTAAATCCATTCATGTTATTTCAAACTACCAAGACAAGCTACAATTCTTGGCTCCACCATAAAATCCAACTTTCCAAGATGGACAAACAAAAAGAACTTATTGAACTTATTAGTTAGTTTTTACATGATTCGTACAATGTGTTATGAAAGGCTGATATATGAAATGCCTCTGGAACAGCTTGTCAGCATGTGAGTGGGCTGCAAAACCACTGGCAAAGCTGAATTCAGCAACTTTCAGAATAGCACTTTCACCTCCCAACACCACAATAATTCCTTTTGCTAAATATGAATATGCAGGTGACCCTTCCTGCTGGCAATTCATGTATGAGGTAAATGGTAAAACAGTAAATGGACTGTACTTATATAGAACTTTTCTACTCAATTTGAGCACTCAAAGCGCAGATCAGAATTTGTGCTCTTGGTATTTGTGACTGGTTAAGGTAATATTCTATTAAACTGGAAAAACTTCAATTGGTAAAAAGAAGGGAATTCTCCTGTTTGATGTGGCATTCAAGTGAACATTCACATAACATCAAGGACAAACACTGTAAACTGTTCCCACACTCACACAAATAGGGGTAGAGTAAAATTCTACCCACACAGGTACCTATCACTATAAATTTAGGTACAATATTTGCACCATTTCCTCTAGATTTTAAGTTGCAGTCTCAGAAGACAGTTTAAGTTTGGCCAAATGCAACATAAATTAGATAAAATATTAATTTTACTCTTTAAATTCAGGGTACTGCTGTTTATTTATTTAAGTTACCTGAGGACAATATGAGAAAATTCATTCTGTTTTGTATCATAAAGACAGCAAGGAGGAGCTTCTAGCTTTGAATCTTCCTGCCTTTGTTCTCCCTAGACCAGCTGAGCTTTCTCCAGAGTTTCATCATATAACCCTAAGATACATGTTAAGGTCATGTGCACAGGTAATTGTAAAACTGATAAGCACTGAACTTTGCAACTTTTTCAAAAAGTCCAATATGCTATGATTACATTAAGGTCATGATAGTAAATAAAAGTGTACAGTGCAGTACGTTATGTAACCTTATGAAGTTATTGGATCTACCTTATTGTAACTACCTTAAAGTACCTTATTTTCTGAGAGTGCAGTGTTTTGGGAACAGCATCTGGATGCAATGATGAGATATACCCTTCTCAACACTTCTCAAAAATGTATTATGCAGAAAAGTTGTCGAAACAGCTCTTTTCTATGTCCAAACATAAAACACGAAAATGATGGGGAAAGCCCTTGAAATTTTTTGTGATCACAATTAGCAGACTCTCTCTTTTTAGAAATAAAGTCCACTGTTATGCCAGTGGCTCTCTCATCAGTCCCTGCAGTGTGGACACTGTCCTGCCATGGGAACGGACAGTTATTTGCTTTAATTTGCAACAGAAAAGCTTGTGGTGTGTAGTGAGTGTTAGAGAATGTTCTGTTTGGTCTTCTCCTGGCTGGTTTAAGTGATAAAAGTGTCATTATTTAGCTTCTGAGGCAGAGGAGAGAGTGCAAACAAGACTGTATGACCCTCTGTCAAGAGCCCCCGTTCTTCAGATGCTCATTAAAGGCCTCCAAGAGAACAGCACATCAATTGGCAGGGCCGTTCAGCTTCCTCTTGGCCTTTTTAAACCTTTCTCATCCCAGTCACCGGCCGACTGACGGCAGAAATGGGCTCAATTTAGAGCAAGAGGGAACATGAAAGATGTCGCGCTGTGAGGTGGTATAGGCGACTTATTAAAACAGCAGGAAAAGCCCTTGGACTTGAGCCCAATAGGATCTAACCCTGTAGTGCACTGACCGGATTTGGAGAAAGTTGGATTTACTTGATTGGGTGCTTTGGATTCTGTGTCTGGTGAACGATTTTAGCCCGTCTGAGAGCTCTGGTTGGAGTCAGTTTTTTTTTTTTTTTTTTGACTGAACAGCAGACAAACAAAAGAGACACTTTTATTCAAACTGCAGCTCACTGAAGATGGAGATGCAGGGCCGCTTTATTGATTCCACGTTAATGAATTTTGTCAGTGACATGAACCTTATGGAGTATCCGCAAAAATATGCTTTAGCACCAAAGCAGCAGGTGGATGATACTCCATCCGGTCCAATCAACCAGACGCGGTTAAACGACTCTTCCTGGAGCCGGGAAGCGGAGGACGGTGTGCGCACTGCTCAGCTGATGATAGGCTCGCCGAGATGCTACAGCCGCGGGGCCCGCGGGAGTACAAAGTCTAAGCGGAGGAGGATCATCACCGTGGTCCAGCGACAGGCGGCCAATGTGCGAGAAAGAAAGCGAATGTTCAGTCTGAATGAGGCGTTTGACGAACTAAGGAGAAAAGTTCCTACATTCGCATACGAGAAGAGGCTGTCCCGTATCGAGACGCTGCGTCTGGCCATCGTCTACATCTCCTTCATGATGGACCTGCTGGAGAACACCTGAGACAGTTTAATGAATTATTCCTTGGAGGCTGAACTAGTGCGCCACTTAACTCACCACTGACATAAATGAACTGCTGACTTTCACATTTACCTTTCAGGCTGTGCTAGGCCGTGTAGGGAACAACAGAACGGATTCTTTTTTAAAATGACACTTTTTTCAGCTGTAAAAAAACAAAACAAACAAAAAAAAACATAAGTTGTTGGGAAAGCTGGCTACATGAGTGAGAACAAACATTTCAATCATTGCATGTGAATCGATGTTGCTTAAAAATAAATGTAATTGACAAGTTACGTGCAGTTTTAATTTCGTAGTATTACATGAGTGCATCAAATCTATTTTAAAGGAATAAATAGCTGACATTGGTGCCTTTAATACATCCCTTAAGAGAAGATATACACTGAATGCCAACATTTTTAAGGATGCCGTCATGCAGTACTGAAGCTGTGTGTGGTTTTCAGCACCGTGGAGAGCTACAGAGCCGCGCGCCTCACCTGGCCACTGAAAGGGTGTGGCAACAAAAGCAGCTTGAGGTTTTCCTCACGCAGAAAGGGTTATTTTCCCTTGAAGGCCAAATATCCTCAAACAACTTTAAAAGCGGATCTGAATCACAAATCCGAGGCTCACGGCATGAAGCTGCAGATTATCTTTGTCACTAAGGTGTAAATTGAGTTATTCATGGAGGTGAGATGGAGGTAAACTGAGTGACAAAACCCCACCCACCCCACATACCCTTTCAGAGTGCTGGATTGATGGAAGACAGATTGCCTAGCTGTTTAGTACTGGGGGCCCGGAAGGCGGTCATGGCAGTGTCTCCACAAGATACAGGGCTTGGCCCTCTGTGGTCCTCTTGTGTCATCCTCCCTCATCATAAGTGAGGCTTCACGGTGGGTAATTCACACCACAGACCACCTCCAAAAGTTGCGAGGTCTAGTTTCAGCCACATGAAGAGGTATTTTTTCTGGACTGGGATATTAGGTCATAGCAGCGCAGGCCACGGAGCTGGGTGGTCATGTGTGCGTGTTTAGGCTCTGTGTGAGCCAGCGATGGGCTTTTTCTCTCTCCTCGGTCCATCTTTATCACCTCCGCTATTTGCGTTGTGCTCCAGCAGAACACCGCCTTCAGCGTCCCCGCTGTGAGCACGGATCCGCCCTGAGAGCTCCCTGGGACGGGCAGTCTTTTAAACCTGAGCCGCAGTGCCGAGATCCCTGCGGGAGTCAGACCCATTTAAGTGCATACCTCAACCGCGAGGCCGTTGACGGGAAAATAAACACCTAGGTCTATTGGAGCAGCGACCTCCTGCTGTGACAGCCTCCTGTGTTTCAGTGGGCCTGATGTTTTTCACTGCCATCGCTGCTCCCTTCTAAAACGCCTGCACAGAAACACTTAGGGCCTAAAACTAGAGGAAGTTCTGTTGTGTGTCCGTGGCTTTGAATTATTTTCAACAGGAGGAAAAATGAAATTTCCACACACGATGACACAGTGGTACTTGGAAAATGACCAATAAACTGCTGGGCAATTTCCATTTGTAAGTTTTATTGTTAGTGACGCAAACAGTGGATAAAAGCTGCCCAGTAAATTTGGGAACCAAAACAAAAAAAATCCACTTGTTATCCACACTTTTAAAACTGAAACTAAATAAGAGATTGCACAGGAGAACAACAGGTCTTCACTTAACACTGAGTAAAGAGACCCTGGACATGAAATGAGGCCTGCTCTGATTTCTTGTAAAACAGAATTCTTCTCGCTCTGTTTAATTTGCAGTAAATCCAAGAGGGGAAAAATACAGCCTTGTGCTTTTGGGTAACAAATAAATTGGGGTGGGGTAGAGAGAAATAATTTATCCCTAAGATATGTCTTACAGTGTTTGCACAAAGCTACATGATCCAATAGCAAACACCGCCCCTACTACATCCTTCCAGTCTTGAATAAAGAAGATTCCATGTCTTAATTCCTAATATTATAGCTAGAACTCTCCTTTTCTGCGGTATTATGTTACAGCCCTCCTCACCCAATCACAGCGAGCCCCAAAATCCTCCTGCCTGCTCCCCGCTATAAGAGCTCGGGTCGTCCCAGTCTGGCAGACACCTCTCCCCTTCTGTGGCGCACGAGATTTACCATAATACCAGCTCACACCCCACCGTGGGCCACACTTCTGTTACCTGTCGTGTTTGTTGATGTTGTAACCACTTCAGTGGATTTGGGTCAGGGGTTGTAACGGTCCAACAGGACACAGAAAAGTTTTCTGAAAAGACGATGCGGGAAGACGACTCCTCCCCAATGGACAGTGCTGGCAATAGTGAGGAGGAGACCGACCGACAGCTGCCGCGGAGAGGCGCAAGGAAGAGGCGGACTGCACGGAGGAGCACGGACGAAGAGGAGGAGGGAGACGTGGAGAGCCCCGGTCCCGGGAAGAAGAAATGCAGAAAGACCGGTGACGGAGGGGGAGGTAGCACAGGGAGCGGCGGCAGCGAAGCCAGCAGTAGCCCCGCGCGCTCATTCGACGACCTACAGACGCAGCGCGTGATGGCCAACATCCGCGAGCGGCAAAGGACGCAGTCCCTCAACGAGGCATTCACCTCGTTACGTAAGATCATTCCCACCCTACCGTCGGACAAACTCAGCAAGATCCAGACCCTGAAGCTGGCAGCCCGGTACATCGACTTCCTTTGCCAAGTTCTACAAAGCGACGAGCTGGACGCGCGAGGGACCAGCTGCAGCTACGTGGCGCACGAGCGCCTGAGCTATGCGTTCTCAGTCTGGAGGATGGGGGGCGCATGGTCCTTGTCTACTACGTCCCACTAGCAGGTCTGCTGCTGGTGGCACGGTACGGTAGGTTGAGTTCCTTTCACTTTTCATCCTGCAGGCGCACGAGCTGTGCCAAAATATTCCTATGCGTATTTTACGCACAAGTCCAAGATAAACGAACTAATATAGTTATTTATAATCCTCCAATAGGTCACTGTAGTATTTCTATGGCACCTCCTTATACTTCCTCTAATATTGTTTACTGGCTTGTTTAGTTTCATTATGAAAGCGGAGCATAGGAGCCCACGGAAGCTACAGAAAATAATTATGCGCATACAGCCCCAAGTTATCACCATCCATAAAATTATCATATCATCTTACAGCTGCAAGGAAAATAAGACTATGCATTTTACCTATGAAATACAAGCTTCATGTTTATATTGCTCACCTAAGTTCAAAACCAGGTTATGTCATTGCACACATGGCCCACATGCATAAACAGATATGTAATTTATTTCTTGTTTTCGATTTTTTTTAACCAGAGTATTTCTTTCACAGATTACCCAGACTGAAGAACCAGTGGATCAGGCCAACCCTTCAGATAGACTAAAACAGGCCAAACACACCTGGGCCCCAGTCTCAGCTGCTGTGCTTCAGGCCTCAGAGGAAAGCAGCCTTTTCATATTTCCCTTTGCACAGGACTGAAATGTTTGCAAGGGAGCACTTAGGACAGACAGGACGGATATGAAGAAAGAAAGACCACTGCGACTATGAATGTTGTAAAAACAAAACTCTGAGCTCTGACAAACGGCTCTGTTTTGAAACAAGACAGAAAGATGACAATTCATTCTACATTCCCTGTGACACCGTTTCACAGAAAATGAAGTATTTTGTATTTATTTTTCTACACAGGTCTGAAATTCCTTTCCCCTTCTCAAATAAAGGTTATTTATTTTTGGAGTATCACAGAATTCCAAATGGATCTAGAGTCTTTGCATTTTGAGTGTTGTAAATATTTGGTAATATCTTGAATAAAATTATGAAAGTATCTTACATTCTTCTGGTCTGGATATTGCTTAAAGCTCTAACTAGAGGCTGCATCAAATGAATTTCATGCAATCTCATGTCCATCAGCTGAATTTAGAGGCACTTATTTTTACACACAAGCATCAATGCCGCAATTTTTTTTTTAAACAAACTAATTTCTCATGGTCTTTGTACTTTGAGCCTTTGTAGAGAGCTTATTTTCTTGGTTGATGTTGAATCCCCATGTAACTAAACTACAGTGGAGGGGGCAAAAGAAAACATCTCATACCAGTCGCTTATTCTGTAGTGATTTCTTGAGCTTGGGGATCTGGGAAAGCCATAATTAGCCAGTGGTCTGTTTGAACAAGGTGAATTGGGAGCTGTGGGAGGCATGCATGATATTCCCAGATGTCCTCTGAGCCGCAGGTCAGCATGGGAGTCTCCTGCAGGTGCTGCAGCAGATATACCCAGAGAGGTTTGACAGATTAATGGGGTGGAGAGAGAGGTGAAAATGCAAAGAGAATAGGCTGGATGGAAATTACAAATACCAACAAGTGTGGTGAAATAGAGGTTATTTTTCCACACAAAAACACATTATCAGTGTATTTCGATTTAACAACAAAACAGCTGATAAAACCTGTCCAACTGTAGACTGGATTGACAAATACAATTCTGTGTAGCTGTTAAATAATAAAAACCCTTTCTATTCGTTCTGAATATTTCAAATGATGTGAAAAAGAATAATTGTAGTTTTTCTTTGGATGGTTTGGTCTGTCCACTGAAATGCTGAATGGGATATGTCCAATACCAAATCAGCATCTGGGGCTGTTATATGTGATTAAAGTCAAGAAAGGAAGGACTAGATTATATTAAGACAAGAAGACTACATGGGAAGTATCTCATTGCCTTTACATGCCTGATGCCTTATCTATAAGTCCTGACTGAATGCTTCAAGACTACTATTTTCCATAAAATAAAGTAGGATTAGGCTATTTTATGAGTGCAACAGTAATATCACTTTGAGATGAAAGATACCGATGTCAGTCATGGCTCACTAAAGGGAGTTCCATATCTCTCTGTAGGGTTGTTAAGAGATGATGATGGGAGCATTACTGTGTTTTTGTATCATGGGTTGCGTGCGGAAGGTAAAGCCATCTGCTCTGACCTGAAGCCCTCGCCAGCCACCGGGGGGAATCGATTCCCACCCTTAGATCACCGTGGACGTGTTATCTTAAACTTGAGGCTGTTGCTCTGACACAGAGGAATGTCACCTCTGAGGCTTCAAAACACACACGTGCACACAAACACATATAGGTTATACACACATAGAGGGAGATTTCTCACGCCTACTAAACAGGGAAATACATTCCACAGGGAGAGAGAGAAAAGAATGGGGGGGAACGGCTCCTGAAACTCAGCTCCTGCTCGACTTTGATGTTTGAAAGTAATGGGATGACCGCTTGTTATCAGCGTGAAGGCATCTGGCTCTCTAGTTTTAAGTGTGCTATGATTTATAGACTCTTTGAATACTGACACACACACACTCTCTCACTCATTAATCACCGTTTATATCTCCTTGCTTTGAGCTTGTGGTCCTTAAACTGATCTAAAAGCCAAAGGTGCAAGCCTGTGTGTATTTTAGTGATGCCAGGAGCTGTAAATCTTTCCATACATGGATTTCTGATTGCTATACATGGAAAGCAAGCCCAGGTTGTTTAACAGAGGTTTACTTGTCTCTCTTTACTTCTTTTACTGTTGTGTCTCCTTCACTTCCCATCTCTCTGTGAAGTTGGAGCTGTGGGAGTAACAAACCAGGGTAACAAGCCCTGCTTTACATTAACCCTCAACACCACAGAAAGACAAGGTGGAGGGGGAGGAAGTTGGGTGAGACAGACGGGGGCAGAGAAAGACCTAGAGACTTGATTTGTAAGTCTGGTTTCCATTAGAGCTAATTATATATATATATATATATATATATATACTGTAGATAGATAGATAGATAGATAGACACCACTTATTTCTTTATATTTTGCTTCCAAGGAACCAGACTTTCTTGTAATTTTAAAATGGTCTTAAGCAACAGTTCTCAAGGTTTTCTGAAGGTCTTTCAAAGTTTTTCTTTGGACGTTGGCTGCTTTTTCACTTATTTCCAGTCCAGTCCCTGAACTTGACCATATTCAGATAAATGTTTTTTTGTTTGTTTGTTTGTTAAGTCACTAAACACTGACATTCGAATCATTCAAGCATGATAAAGGCACCTAGCTCAGGGGATGAACCAGTGTTGTGTCTACACATAACTGACAACTTAGCAAAGACACAGGATTTGAGAGATGCAG
>VUQS01067087.1:0-11409 GCA_015108495.1 Heterochromis multidens | reverse complement strand
ATTATGAGAGATTGATGCTTTTGTTCTGGAGTGCCTTTGTGTTTACATTTCTGTATTCTTAGAGTGTCCTTGGTTTTGTATTCTGGCTTTTGGTATTATGAAAAGAGTTTGGTTCTTAGTTTCTTAAGTCTTAGTTTCTGTTACTAGTTTTGCTCTTTGGTTTTCTGGTTCCCTGTCTCATCCCCATGTCTGGTGCTCTCTCTCTCTCTTGTTCTGCCTCTCTCTCTCTCTCGCTCTGTCTCTGGCTCTCTCCCGGTGTCTAGTGTGACTGTTTTCAGGTGTGTTTCCCAGGTGTGTCCTCTCTGCTCTGTTCCCACCTGTTTCCCATCCTCTCGTTACCTGGTATTGTATATAAGTTCTCTGTAGGCCTTTCCTCCTCGTTGCGTCCTCCCTCACTGTGTGTGCTCTCGTCTCGCCTTGCCATAGTCATACCCTGTAATCAGTTCTGTTTCTTTGCCATGCTCCAGTGTTTTGTTCTTGCTTTTGTTTTTGTGCCTTTTTCCCAGCAACAATAAAGCTGTGGTTTTCAGTTCTAGTTCGGTCTGAGAGTCCTGCATCTGGGTCCCATTCTGCCTGCCACACTTCCGGTTACCTTGACAGTACGAAGAGTAATCAGAAGCTAAGAATTTCTTTCTGAAGGTTGCAGGAAGCATTGGGTGCATATTTTTTCTGGGAAAATGCCAGAAAAAGTGATGGCTAGAAATGTGTTAAAAGGTGTTTTACCATCATTTGAATTTGACTCCCCCTTGACCTGTCGTCCTGGCTTCCCTTTGATATAGCATTTGTGTTGTACCTCATCAATCTCCAGTTGCAATAACAGTTGCTTCTTCCGTATGTTGGAACACCGAGCTACTAGTTGTTTCGATGTTAGCGTAGATGTTGGTTATCGAAGAATCCATAGGTCCCACATCCTCTTCATGTAAACCCTTTCACTGGGGTTATTTGTGTAGTAGCATTCCAACAGTTCCCTAATTCTCATCCCTTGTCCACTTCGTGTTCCAGTAACCTGGTTCCTCAACAAGCGGACCTTGTTAATCCGGGCGACGTCCAAGCCGGTATGGCTTCAATTATATATCTCTCGCTCATGTACTGAGGTAGGCTTTGAGTCGCCTGGGGACCCTTATTGGATGCATACATATTGGATTCAAACCCCAACCTATTGTTCCAAAGTCAGGTAGTGTTACCACTACACCATCCAGCTATAAATATATATACACTACCTAAGTTTTAGAACACCCCAATTTTTCTAGTTATTTATTGCAATTCAAGTCATTCAAGTCCAATGAATAGCTTGAAAAGGTGCAAAGGTAAGTGGTGAACTGCCAGAGGTTAAAAAAAAGGTAAGGTTACCTAAAACTGATAATAATACCTAATAATGCACATTTCAGAATTATACAAAAAGGCCTTTTTCAGGGAACACAAAATGGGCTAACAATTTAAAGCTGTTCTGCAGCAATGGAGGTTGATCAAGCCTTGAAGGCTGGTGCTACTAATTCCTACAGGTGTTCCAACTTTTCTGGATTAATTGCTTTCAGGTCATTTTACAGAGTAACGTGAAAGTGCAACGAGTAGAGTAATTACTTTTTCAAATTACTTTTTCCAGCGAGTAATTAATGAAACGGCATTACTTTTAAGAAAAGTAACAAGTAATGTGTAATACATTACCAACACTGTTCAGCATAACATCAAACTCGGATTTGAGAATTGGCCATTATTGAGGATTTCACAAGGGTGAAAAGTGGAGGGTAAAAGGAAAAGTAGCAAGCCTTAGAAAACTATCTACAGCAGTTGAACAGAATCTGATAGTCATGCCTTTAAGAAATAAATGTAAAAAAATTACATGGACAATCTGTGTATGTAAATTAAAAAATTTAAGTAATATGCTATATTGCACCAATGTAGATGTTTAAGATGATGATACGCCTCTTAGGCTTTTCAACACTTCATTGTAGTTTGGCAGTTCATTAAGTCTGTAAATATATGCAATTTACAATGTAAAATAAAATGAAAAATATTTGCCTGAAATATTTTGTCATACCCATATAAACATACAAAGCATTTTGTAAGTGCACACTGTGTAGGCAGTGTAGTCTGTTTATCTAACATTTCTCTTTTAAAAATTTATATTATTGTTGAAGCACTCAGTGTACTCTGAGGCAATTAAAATCTCAGCTGGCAGATGGATCAGGTGTAATAAGGCCATGAACCTTGGGCAAGAAAAACAATGTACTAACAAGTAGGCAAGAATCACTGTAGATTGATTATTCTCCAGCACAGACCTTTTATTACAGGACCAATTGGAAACTGCTTGGCTGCAGTCCCTAGAAGATCAATGTGTGCATGCTATCCTATCCATCTGGCCACCCCCCAATTCACTCTGTTCACCACCCACTTCCTAACTTTAACAGAAATATACAGACAGAATTTAGATAAGAGATCAAAATACAAACTGCAAGATATACTTATTTACAAATAATTTGGATAGGCCAAAAAGTGTACAAAAGCCGTTTTGGGCTTGACCTGCTCTGAAGCAGAGTGAGAGCTGTCTGGGTTAAAGCAATGGAAGCTTGGATTAATGCAATGACGCAGGAAAAACTGTGACCCTTCACTGCAACAGCAGGCAGACACCTAGAGACAGTATTTTGTTTAGCTAAAGGGAAGCAGAGTAAGCAAAGCATGATTAGCAAGCTAACCGGAAGTCTACCTAAGAAATGGAAGAAAAGTTCAAAGTGGGGTGTTACACCATTAATACAGCTGGGAGACCACTGACTACATTGTAGGAGTAAACAATGCGTAATGTAGCACTGCTGACACTCCAAACAAGCAACATGGTGCAAGCAAAGAATGTGTCGCCAATCTAGCGATCACAAAGAGTCAATGAAATGACATGCCTTCACTTGTGTTGCAGACCTCACCACCAACTCAGATGCCAAAACTACATTAGCAAAGATAGAAAAAGTCTCGCCACTTTGCAGTTGTCTTGGCTATCATTCAAGGCAGTCAAATTGAAGCCCTTACTGAATATGAATGGGGAAAGAGTCGTAATTTCAATTTTAATGGTCAGTAGGATGTGAAAACACACACAAACAAAACACTTAAAATCATCAGTAAAAACCCAATTATTAAAAAAAAAGTTTAGTGAATTTGCACCAATTTTTGCCAACAAGTTATTCAATACTGCTGCATGTGGTCCAACCCAGAATGCAGACAGGCTGACTCAGCCCACCAGGGATTACTGTTATGGAAACTGTAATCCGAGAAAAATGATTAGTACTCTTACCTGTCATGTTTGACAAAAGACAGAAGGACCCAAACACACACTCAGACAATGGATGTAGTTCAAAAGGTTTATTCATAGAGCTCAAAAAGCACAAAGCAGCAAATTTGTATTCAACAGGCTTGTAAACTGAGTGGAATTAGTTTTCTTTGGACTGGGAAATCTGTAACCACTTTCCTGCCCTCCCAAACTCTGAGCAGCAAGCAGCAGGGAAGCACGCCGGTGGTTTCCTGAAGATGGAGAACAGATGAGGTAAGTGTTTGAACATGATTACTGACATGAAAGCTGAATCCTCATGGTCCTGGGTAGCTTCAGTCTGAAAGAAGTAGGATTAATAACCTTTTCAACTACATAAGGACGAGTCTAATGAAGTGACAGTTACATTCAGTCTTTAAAAAAATCAAAGAGGATATCAAACCATTATGGGTGTACTCAATCCAGGAAATGTGAGTGCTCCAAGGGGATGGGTTGGAAGAGGCTATGTAGCGTAAAGCTGCCTCCAGCTCCTGATTAGCCCACTTGGTTTGCCCGATAAACTAACCTAAGCTCCTAATACTTTACAAAAGACCTCCCAAACTTTTGAAACAGTCTCTATCTGAGACTGTGCCAAGTGGAATTCCATGAGGGCGAAAAAACATGCAGGTCTAACAAGATGACTATTTCAAAAGCTGTGGGTAGTTCGGGGAGAGCTACAAAATTGCTGCTTTTGAGAACTGGTCAACTATTGTAAGGGTAATGATTAGTGTTTTGTAAAGGTGGCAAACCTGTAACAAAATCAAGAGCTATATGAGACCAGGGGACACTAGGTTTAGGTAACTGCTGTAACAAACCTGACGGAGATTGCAACCTAGATTTTTTTGCGAGAGCAAACGGAGAAGGCCAAAACATATGAGCGGACATCCTTATCCATTTCAAGCCACCAAAACGTATGTTTCAATAAAGAAAGTGTCCAACTTACCCCAAGATGGCAAGCCAAACGGGCTGTGTGGCCCTAGTGAACAACTTGGGAACAAACTGGAGATGGGACAAATAGAAGGTTGGAAGGACATCCCCCTGGATCCAGATTCTGCTGTTGGGCCTGACAAATGGTAGCCTCCCAGGTCTCCCAGGCAAGAGCTTCCAAAACACACGTTTTGTGAACAGTGGTCTCCAGAGACTCTGCAATGTCTTCAGAAAAGAACTGACAGAGTCAGGTTTGACATTTCTGGATCTGGGACGGTAGGTAATGACATAGTTAAAGCAGGCGAAAAACAAGGCCCATCTAGCCTGGCAAGGGTTTAACCGCCTGGCTGAGTGAATGTAAGCCAAGTTTTTATGATCTGTCCATGCAATAAATGCTATTCTGCCCCCTCCAACCAATGCATCCATTCCTTTAAGGCTAGTTTGACCACTAGCAGCTCCCTACTACCCATATAATTACACTTAGCCACAGAAAAATGGCACATGGGTGCAACTTACCATCCTGGAGTGAATGTTGAGACAACACTGCCCCCACTCCAACATCAGATACATTGAATTCAATGATGAATTGGAGATGACAATTGGGTTGGACAAGTGCAAAAGCAGTGGAAAACCTTTGTCGGGTTCTGAAAAGCAGATTTTCTTGAAACTAAAAAAAAGATAGCAAAGGTATGGTGAGTCTAGTAAGCAGTGCTACTATTTGACTATAGTCTCTAATAAACTTTCTGTAAAAGTTGGCAAAACCCAGGAAACGCTGCAGTTGTTTGTGAGTGAGTGAGAGTGGGCCAGTCAGTTATTGCTTTTACCTTGTCTGGATCTGTCTTCACCTGCCAACTTTCAAGGATGAAGGCTAAAAAGGCTACAACGGTTACATGGAATTCCAATTTTTCTGCTTTCATATAAAGCTACTTTTCCAACAGTGTTTGTAAAACTTGCCTGACATGCTGCTTGTGTCCATCTGGGTTCTTAACGATGACAAAGATATCATCCGGGTAAACAAAAACAAGTATATTCAGGAAGGGCGTATGTGAGTCCAAAAGGCATGAACTAATATTCAAAATGATCTAGGGGGTGTTAAAAGCCATCTTCCATTCATCAGTTTCTCCAATACTGACCAAATGATATGCATTCCTGAGGTCGAGTGTGGGGAAGATTTTTGCTTCATGCAGGGATTCAAAAGCTGAGTTAATGAGGGACAGAGGATATTTGTTTTTAACGGTAATGTTGTCCCAGTAATCTATGCATGGAAGTAGTGTCTTGTTTTTAACAAAGAAAACAGCCCCTAATGGAGAAGAGGAGAGCTGAATAATGGTAGCAATCAGTTACTCCCTAATATTTCTTTCCATAGCCTCTGTTTCGACAGATTTCTGACAGATGTTTGGAGAGATTATATAGTCGACTACTTGGAGGGGAGCACAACAAGTGTGTTTAGCAATCATTGGGGCTGTGGTGGTAGTGAGATTATGAAGCCAAGGATAGCCCAAAACTAAGGGTGACTGGGTTGACTGAATCACATAGAAGTGTATATAGTCACAATTATTCTCATACAACACTAGTTGAACTGGTTCAGTTTGGTGAGTGATTTTGGTAAGGATTCTGCCATTCAGGGCTGTGGCTTCCAAAAAGCCCAAAAACGAATGTTCTCCCTAAGGAAGTTGAAGCAAACACAGCTCCTCCAGAAACTGCTGCTGAAGTTCTACAGGACCACCATTGAAAGCATCGTCACAAACGGCATTACAGTGTGGTACAGACGTTGTACAGCTGCCAAGTTGAAGGACCTACACCATGTGGTGAAGACTCCACAGCGTTCAGTAGGGTTGGTGCTCCCACACTTAGAGGATGCCTACATCAACTGTCTGAGGAAGAAGGCCAGCAGCATCATTTCAGACTTTACACCCCAATCACTCTCTATTTGAACTGTTGCAATCAGACAAAAGATACAGATTAATGCAATCCTGCACAAACAGACTGAGGAACAGCTTTTTCCCCTGAGCTGTTGGCTTCTAGGACCCCCCTAAACCCCCATACACTAAATTTACACGGTTAACTTTCAGGATTCTCATTCCACCCTATATAATTATTGTCTCAGGTTTAATAATCTATTCATTATCTATTTATTATTGTTATAATTGTCTATTATTTTTTACGATATGTTTTTTTTTTTCAGAGCATAGGAGAGATGCCAGTCTAAATTTCACTGTACTTGTATAACGACAATAAAGACCATTCTATTCTATTCTATTCTGACTTCAGTTAGTGGATGCACTGGAATCTGTAACCAGTTAACTATTTTCTCATTTAAAAGGACTCTATTCAGCTCTGGATTCCTTTCATGCTTAAAGCGGAAAAGTAGACTTATGAAAACACAAGGTGGCTAGCAACTGCAAGTGTGGAAGGGAGATTATTTGTTGCTCACCTGCCAGTATCCCTACAGCTACTGACAGGTGCTCCCTTTTGGTCTTACTGGACAAGTCGCTCTAAAATGGCCAGTCTTACCACAATAGATGCACTCACCTGTGAGTGTCCTCTGCTGGAGTGAGCCGTGATTTTCCCAAGTTATATTGGGTCTTCCACTGACTCAGTGGGTGTTCCTGAAACCAGACCTGCTGATTGGGAGGTAGCAGAAGCACTCGCAGGGGCAACCAGAACTGAACAGGTGACACTAGGCTGCTGTAGTTTCGCTTGCAGGATCAGTCCCTAAGACAGTTATCAATTTTTAAACACAAGCTAATCAGGGCTTTAAATATGAGTGCTTTATCTCTAGTGGCTAGCTCAACCTTAAGCTGGTCATTTAGGCTATGCAAAAATATTCCCCTTAGCACAGCACTATTCCACCGAGTTTCTACAGCTAGAGTGCAGAAAAACTATGAGTCCTGATGGTGTCTCCTGTAGAATTCCTACAGGTTTTTTTTCTACCTCTGGTAGAAAGAGAAAAAAAAAGCTTCTGCCCAGTCCAAAGCCTTCCTCTTGAAGACACTCACCAGATAGGAGACCTTAGCGTAATCACAGGGATCACAGTCGTGAAATTTCCTCGCTGCTAAATATTCTACAGTCAACTGTTAGTGGTATTATAACAAAGTGGAAGCGATTGGGAACGACAGCAACTCAGCCACGAAGTGGTAGGCCACGTAAAATCACAGCGGGGTCAGCAGATGCTGAGGTGCATAGTGAGCAGAGGTCGTCAACTTTCTGCTCAAGAACAGTGAGTATTGAGCTTCATGGAATGGCTTTCTGTGGCCGAGCAGCTACATCCAAGCCTTACATTACCAAACTCAATGTAAAACGTTGGATGCAGTGGTGTAAAGCACGCTGCCACTGGACTCTAGAGCAGTGGAGATGTGTTTTCTGAAGTGATGAATCACGCTTCTCCGTCTGGGAAGGACGAATGGATGAGTCTGGGTTTGGCAGTTGCCAGGAGAACAGTACTTTTGTGACTGGATTGTGCCAAGTGTAAAGTTTGGTGGAGGGGGGATTATGTTGTGGGGTTGTTTTTCAGGAGTTGGCCTCGGCCTCTTAGTTCCAGTGAAAGGAACTCTTAATGCTTCAATATACCAAGACATTTCATGCTCCTATTTTTGTGGGAACAGTTTGGGGATGGCCTTTCCATGTTTCAACATGACTGCGCACCAGTACACAGAACAAGGTCCAAAAAAGACATGGAGGAAGAGTCCTGACCTCAACCCAACAGAACACCTTTGGGATGAATTAGAGTGAAGACTGCGAGCCAGACCTTCTCATCCAACACCAGCATCTGACCTCACAAATGCGCTTCTGGAAGAATGGTCAGACATTCCCATAAACATACTCCTGAACCTTGTGGAAAGCCTTCTCAGAAGAGTTTAAGCTGTTATAGCTGTAAAGGGTGGGCCGACATCATATTAAACCCAAAATGGGAACAAATTATGTATTTTTGAGACAGACTGCTAATAATAAAGTGCCTGAAGTTGTGGATGCAACACTGGTTCATCCCTTGAGTCAGGTGCTTTTTTTATGCTTGAGTGACTCATATTGTCAGTGTTAAGTGGCTTAACAAACAAAAACATTCTTCTGAAAATGGTCATGTACAGGGACTGAGTGAAAAAGCCACCAGTGTCCAAAGAAAAACTTTAAAAGGCCTTCAGAAAGCCTGGAGAATTATTGCTCAAGACCACTTTAAAAAAGAAAGTCTGGCTCTTTGGAAGCAAAATATAAAGGAATGAGGGAGGGCTAAAGACTTTTGAACAGTATTGTATGTTTTATTTTTTTAAAGTTATTTTCCCACATCTTAGCAATCACTGGACAAAAAACACATTAAAAAGTAACATTTTTTCTAAAAAGTCCCTTTTGCTTTTCTCCATGACAGAGACCCTCACAGGGTTATTGGAACTTTTCACAAAGTTACCACCTTTTAGACTGCAAATGTGTCACATCTGCAAAAATCTAACCCCTTTCAAAAACTAATCCATGATTTTGGGCTGATTTTTATTGTGGTTTTAAAGAGTTACTCAAAGCACAAGCCATATTCACCCATGTATTTCTATGTCTGTAATTCTAAGCCTTATCTCACACACACACACACACACACACACACACACACACACACACACACTCTCTCTCTCTCTCTCTCTCTCTCTCTTGCTCTCTCTCGCTTAAGATACATTTGGGGACACACATTTCAATACCCCCCCTTTGGGGACACCACTTTCTGAATGGTTTAGAGAGACACTGGTAAGTGGAATATTTGACCTGCAGAGCCCAGATTATGAAAATCACCTGAGATTTTATTTTAAAGAACTTTTGTTCCTACATAATTTTTACCTGTAGATTGGGGACAAATATCATTAATGTCATTTTTGGGGTCTTAAGCTATACACAGTTTAATTAATGTCACTTTTGGACTATCCACAGATACACTAACTGATAAAAGTCACTTTTGGGTACCATAATTTCCTTTGGGGACAATTATTAGCTTGGAATTTCTGTTTGAAGATTGCAGCAAAATGAAGGGTGATAGCTGAGTGAATTCTACATGTTTTAAGTTTAAGCTTATCCAGGTGTGCATATCTGATAAAGGCAAATAAGAAAGGTACACTGAAAATGTGAGCCATAGTAACACAGTGAAAACTGCATGACAATAAACACAACAGACTTAAATTTGCTGTTATCTTTAGTAAAATAATGCTGAACATCATGTTGAAATGCACCATATTCCCAAATTATAGATTTGCTAATTTCCTAAGAAGAATTTTGGTAGCTTTTCAAATGTCCAGAACAACAATTTCTTGGCTCTCTTATGTTAATTGAGGACTGTGCTCCAAACTCTGGCCTCAGTCTTTGATTAAGCAGTAAAAGGGACTTTGTGTAGAAGAAAGAAAAATATTCTAAAATTCACAGTGCTGCCATTTTCTATAACTCAGGTTTAGATAACAAACAAGTGTACTTAAACAGCACAAGCATTTTCTCTCTCTTAAGATAATGATTTGATTTCCAGTGTAATTTTTACTCCAGTCCAGTTTTGGTCATAGCATTCCACGTTGATACAAAAAGGCAGTCAGGCTTTTGAGGTACCTTGCATGTGTAGATGAAGCACATCATGTCTTTTGTAACTGCACATACCTCACTGTCTTCTCACCATTTTATTTGATTGTATTTGGAACAAACACCTTGCATTCTGTGAGAGAAGGAATACTAAGTAGGATTTTTGCCAGTTGTGGAGTTTTAACTTTCTAAGTTTAAACCCTCCATAACTCAACTGGATGCAAAAAGTATAACCTTGAAAGTGGACGTTAAACTGTAAGTTGAAAAAAAGAAAGAAAAAAGAAAAGAGTTAACCCTGAACAGAGAGACACAAAAGGCCAAGCAGAGAAGGCCTATAGAAGACACGTTTTTTGTAACATATTACATTGTGTTAGGATGTAGCTGGATCCCTTCCTTTCAGTTTTGTGAACATTTAAATTATTCAAATCTCTCCAGGGACATTCATCCAGGTAAAATTTGCGTCACCAGTATGTCAGTCTATTTGTACTTTTGGGGTCATTCTAAACCACACACATACATCCAACAAGAACCTAATTAGGGGCATTCATCCAAGACAAACATTTGGTCACCACCATGTCAGTCCATCAATACTTTTACTGCCATACAGACAACAGAACCCTTCATGGTGTTTTCTTGCTGTCCGTCCATGTGACAATGATGCTGTAATGCATGTATAACTTAAGGCACTCCTTCTCCCCCATTTCCCAGAGCGGGGGAGGGGCGATATTAATAAACAACCATTTGATGAAAACCTAATTTAGGATAATCAACCAAGTAACATATTTGGTCAGCAGTGTCAGTCTGTCAGTACTTTCACTGACATATGGACAGAAGAACCCTGCCTGAATAAAACAATATCATATCAGCAAACTTTATGCAAACTTATTTAGGTTAGTCCACATTAACAGAGCAGTTAGCATATAGTGCTAATATAGCACTAGCTATAGCTAGCACTAGTAAACTTTTTTATTAGCTGCTACCCTATACTGTTAGCATACAGTCTGTGCTATTAGCTGTTAGCCCTCAGTATTAGCCACTAGCCTGCAATGTTAGCTGTTAGCCTGCTTTTTTTTCTGACTTTCAAGATATTCCAGTACTTTTTTATTTTTTAATTAATTTTTTACATTTAGACAAATTCTAGAACATGCGCTTCAACTGGTAGCAGCAAAGTCTGGTAGCTCTGATCTTTTTACTTTATTTTTGTTCTATTTTTTGTATTTTTGTCAATTTTTTTTGTCAAGTACTGATGGATACTTCTGTGGGGAGAAGAGTTTACTCAAGAGAATAGCTTCTTTCATTGAAACGGAGCAAATCTGGAAGATACCACTCTATTCCAGCTGAGATAAAGAGGTGTTTTCGTGGTTGCCGTGCTGGTGCAAAGGTGAAGGCTTGGAAGTGGAGATATAAGCCCTTTCTGCCAACAGTCATCATGGGAAATGTCAACTCTCTACCCAACAAAAGTGATGAGCTGGAGATATTGGTTAAGACTCAGAAAGTATACCGTGAGTGCAGCCTCATGTGTTTTACTGAGACATGGTTGAATCAAAACATCTCAGACTCCAATGTGGATCTACCTGGTTTCACCCTGATATGGTCAGACAGAGATGCTCAAGCTAGTGGCAAGAAAAAAGGTGGAGGTCTGGCTTTATTTGTGA
>VUQS01067085.1:0-11918 GCA_015108495.1 Heterochromis multidens | reverse complement strand
CACAATATGTGCATCTTAAACGCTGTGTGTCTAACAAGGTGGTCAGCAACACCGGGGCACCACAAGGGACCGTCCTCTCCCCTTTCCTATTTACCCTCTACACCACGGACTTCAGCCACTGCACTGAGACCTGACATCTTCAGAAGTTTTTTGATGACTCTGAGGTGGTTGGATGCATCAGTGTGGAGGATGAGACAGAGCACCGGCCTGAGGTGGATTCCTTTGTCACGTGGTGTGAGCAGAATCATCTGCAGCTTAACGTGACAAAAACCAAGGAAATGACTGTGGACTTTAGGAGGACCAGAAAACCAGTGACCCTGTTTCAATCCAGGGGGTCGATGTGGACATAGTGGAGGACTACAAATACCTCGGAGTACACATTGACAATAAACTGGACTGGGTTAAAAACACAACTGCAAGGGCCAGAGCTGTCTCTATTTTCTGGCCAGTCACAGGAGCACGTTCAGTGAGAGACTGAGATTACCCAAATGCACCACTGAACGACACAGGAAATCATTCCTGCCTGTGGCTCTCTCTGTACAACTCCTCCATCTAAAGCACAAGTATACACTGCAACAACTGTACACCCTTAATATAATAAAGGCAGTATGATAAGACGGGCACCTCAATTCAACTTATCTATAGATAATTTTCTGTAATACATTAGAATATTTATATATTAGAGCTATTTGTAATATTTTGTAATTTTGTAATATATTGTATTATTTAATATTGGTATTTTAACTTGTTAATTACTTTCTTACTGTCCTGGAGCAAGTGTGACCACATAATTTCCTCTGGGATTAATAAAGTATTCTGATTCTGAAATCTTAAGAACTTGATTTAATCCATCTAATCCCTGCCTGCGTATTCTGTTTCTCTTAAACACATCACAAAACAAAAGCTCTAAATTTTGACTTTGAAGTAGCACCACTACAATTTTTCAGACCTGAGAAAACCTTTAATTTTCAGAGATAATCCTCAGTGTATGAGTTTTAAAAGCATCTAATCTATCTTATTCATTGGCATTGATCATTGTTACTTTTGTGCCCTGAGTAAAAAGCATACCTTTTATTCCTTTAATTAAAGGGAGAACATTAGTTTCTCCTAACTGCAGTGAATCCTCTAATTACAAACTGTTAAATTCACCTCCTCCCCTGTCTTTTCTCTCTGTGCTGTTTGTGTGCGGAGGCCCGCTTCTTCAATCTTCGTTCCATTACCGAGCAGTCAATATTTGTTACTTTGCTGGTGGGTGAATCCATTTAACAAGTAAAAGTGGTGATACCAAAGAACAAGAGCGTGGGATAAACATACAAAGACATGAACTGAGACGCTGACCCGCAGGTCCTGCGGCAGACTGATCCAACTGCTTTAGTGCAGGTCTGAATCCTGACCCCGAAGACCACTAACAGACCTGAGGTGGAGAAACTGAGGCATCTGAACAGGATGTGGCTTAAAAGCCTTTCTAATGTGCATTCAGGTTCTTAGACTGTTGAGCAGAATCTTAATGCCTAAACTAACCTGCAGCCAACACAAGGATTTTAAAACAGGTAACATGTTCTCTTCTTCAGACCCTGAAGCTGTTGTAATACGATAATGCTCACCTTATTCAAAGCTTTTTGGACCAGAGCAGAACACCAGCTGACTAGCAATAAAGGTCCTTTTCAGTGTTTGACCGTGAGAAATGACTGCACTCTGGCATTATTTCAGAGATGACGGAGGGCATTTTGGTCATTTTTTTTAATGCAGGACTTGAAAAAGAGCACAGGTGATGTCTGAAAACGTGCCCATCAACTTTCAGCATTCCTCCTAGATTATTATTTCCCTATATAAAGACTTATGGCAGATAAACACGACTCCTCTGGCTGGAAAAAGAAATCTGACTGAATAGAAGGCTATGAGAAAATGACCCAACTTCTCACTTGATTTATGACCTCAGTTTTTTAATGAGTTTATTGCCTTAAATATTAGTTTCTATGCTTCTTCAAAACAGCATGATTTGTATTTTGTAAATAATCACCACATTTAGAGTAAAACTGTGCAAAAAGCAGGGAATGTTTGAGGGCATGATGACCTTGTGATTGACAAAATGGTACCAGAGACATTTTGTTACAGACTGGGCTGCTGTGGCACAGGAAGTAGAGCAGGTCATCTATTAATTAGAAGGTCAACGATTTGGTCCCTGGCTCATACAGTCCACCTTTTGAAGTGTCCTTGGGCAAGATATAGAATCCCAAATTGCCCCTGATTAATTCATCAGAATGCAAGTGTGTGTGTAATAAGGAAAAAAATGCTTAAAAGCATAAAATAATGTGCTGTCTGAATGGGAGATGTGAGTTGTACTTCTACTCTCTCAGTAAGAGTAGAAAAGCACTACATAAGTACCAGTAAATTTAACCTAAATGAGAGACTGAAACAAAAAAATCTACGAGAGAATTCAGCACTGATGATGGTGCTGCTAGAAGTATGTCAGATTTGCCTGGTGATTTTTTACATGCTATTTTTCTGTCCTGGTGACCGCTGAAATTTAAAGTTTATTCAAATAATGCTCCAAAAACTGCCCAAATATGTACCCAAAGGTATTTGGTTAGATGGCTGCCAAGTGGTAAGACTTTCTTCTAGAAAGGCTTTGTTGCTACTCAATCAATGTGCAATTAGAACAAATGCTCAGTCATCACATTTGGTTTTATAAAACTAAAACAGTGAACATTTACAGTAAACTGTAGTCCACAAACCAACTGGTGGCACTTCAGGGATGACTCCACCCAGGATATGAAATCTGTAGGTACAACGCTTCGATGTTTACTGTCTAATTTAAGTGTGCATGGATGGTAACATTTCAATCGGGTTGACGTCTATAATTGAATTGGGACATTGCAGCACGTTGATTCTTTTCTTTGTCAGCCATTCTGCTGTAGTTTTGCTGCTGTGATGTTCTTTTTTAGAGAGAAGAGTCTTTTGACTGGCAACCCTTCCAAACAAGCCATACCTGTTTAGTCTTTTTCTAATTGTACTGTCATGAACTTTAACATTTAACATGCTAACTGAGGTCTGTAGATGGAGCTCTTGGGTCTTTTGCAGTTTCTCTGAGCATTGCACGGTCTGACTGTGGGCTAAATTTGCTGGACGTCCACTCCTGAGAAGATTGTGACATTGTGTTAACACACGACTGAGCACTCCAGACCAGCAAACTGTCAAAACTTTATAGAGGTGCTCCCATTTGCTGATGCTCAATCAATCAAGTGCATTTGATTAGCAGCACCTGGCTGCTACAGTACTTTCCCTCTTAATTCCTGTGGAAGCAGTCAGGGTGTTATTTTTCACAGGACTGCATAGTCTCCTGTGAAAACCTTTTTACCTGACTTTATCATCAGGAACGATTTATATCGATAAAAAAAAAAAAAATAGCAATCCATCTGACAATGATATTTCAGCCTGGATGGTGGGTGGCTGCGATTTTTTAAATATTTATTTGTATTAATATCTATGCGTCCTTTAAAAAAAAAAAAAAAAAACACTTTTGAAGGTGAAATCATTCTTTCTCTTAGTGTGCAGACAAAAGACGGCAAGTAAGCGTCAGAGAAATAACACAACTAAGACAAAAGATAAAGAAGAAATTCAATATACTGTCAGTTGCCTCATGCTCATTCACTGCTTCTATTTGCAGCTTTTTGTAGCAGCGAGTCTGGGAGCTAAATTTGGTTATTTGAATGTGTGTATGTGTGTGTATAGCAAAGATTTGGAACAAATGTATTACTCCCTGGATATAACTTCCTGTGAAGTGTGAAGAGATAACACCAGACAATATGAATGTACCTCCCATCCACCCTACACACAAAACACACACATACACAAATCATCCTTCAAATGCCTCCACTCGGAATAATTGAGTTTTCTCTGTCTGCACTCCCAACAGAAATATAAACACCCCATCACCATAAAAGCCCTCCATAAAGCTTTTAACACTTGGTTTCCCTGCTTATTAACTAAGTCTGTGACAGAGGAAGAAGTACTCTGAGCAACAAAAAAGTGGTCAATTTTATGGGAATAGCAAGCAAATATGTACCAGCTACTGTGTGTGTTTGCATCAGAGGAGAAACAAGTAGAGGAGGAGATGAAGATAACAGAGAGGAGCGTGTTTGTTACAGCAGTCAGTTTGGTTTACAGGGAAATAATGAAGACTGTCGATTTCATAAGAGCTGTGTGACTCAGAGTTTTCTATCCTTTCTCCACACACACATTCAACCTCATACAAATTTGTACTCAGAGAAATGCCAGAAAGACATCATAAGGATGCTGCTTCCTGACCTCCATTCTGCCTAAAGTATTAGTACAATTACAGCGTCCAAGACGAAGACAGGATTTGGAATTGTGATGTAAAGCTGATCCAAATCGACCTTGACTGTGAAATGGAGGGATTAGCGTTGAAGAACATTTTCTTGGCACCTTGAGGAGAGGGTATGTTGTGTTTGTGCTTGCATGTTTTTGACATTATAAAGAGGAAACACAGAGCTGTCAGTATAGCTACTTGATAGAGAGGCTGTCTGCTGTCAGTCAGAGCGAGTAATGATGGTGATGAGTCACTGCCACTCTACCCTTGACTCTGACAGGGCTCCACTGGATTCAAAAGTCAAGTAAGACTTCTCCTGACGAGCATCTCTAACTGGCAGAGAAGATGACAGGAGTGTTTAAGCTCTGAGTTCATGTATTGATTTAAATTATTCACATGCAGTAACAGTGTGTGTGTGTTTGTGTGTCTCTCTCTCTCTCTATATATATATATATATATATATATATATATATATATATATATATATATATATATATAAATATAACTCTTGTCATGAATGCAGAAGTTTACACTTAAAACCTAAAAGTTTGTATTTTCTTATTCTTATTATGTTTAAATGCAGTATTACTTTATTACAGTGAACACTACTATGGCAAAATCATTTTGATAGTATGAATAAGAGTATATTTTACAAAGACAGGGACAAATAAATAAAGATAACAATGTTTCAGAATAGATTTTAAAATGAATTGCTAGCGTGGAAGCATCTTTTTAAACGGCACTTCTTGTAAATGTTAAAACTGAACTATTCTTGGGCTCCTGCTGCATGTGGACCTGATTAAACCACTCATATCTGTTTCCTATAATAAGAGGGAAAAAATTCAATTAAGAGGAGAAAAAACATTGAAACCATTAATTATTTCCTCACTTGTTTGTTTTTAAAGGAAAGGTAAAAGTTCAATAATTAAATTACTGAGGTTACTCAAATTCATAAATTTTTACAATAAGCTGTTTTAATTAGTTGAGAAACGCGCAAAAGCATCAGCTGTAGTCAATTAATATTATCTGTCAGTATGAGATATGAGCTGAGCACATGCTCACCAAGTGAAGTACTGTGCCTCAGTCATGCTGGCCACAGTGGTGTCCCAACCAGCTCATGCTACACTAAGGAAAACAGTGGCTGGTCGTGGCACTATGAGCAATTAACGTGTGACCTCGGTGCATCTGAAATGGCTGTTTTGAAGACAGGGAACGGGTCTCCAACCACTTGCAGTCAGCTGCTGTCTTCAAAGTGACTGTGGTGCCTCAAGACAGCAACAAGATGGAGTCAGTCTGCTATCAGTTTGCAATTTCTCTGTTCAAGAAGGGCTAAAGTCGGCTCCATCTGCTGGGCAGGCTGAGGTCATATGGGGTGTGCAGAACATTACTGAGGACCTTTTACGACACAGTGATAGCTTCTGCAATTTTTTATGCAGTTGTCTGCTGGGGAGGTGGCAGCACAGAGAGGGACAGGAAACGGCTAAATAGACTGGTGAAGAGGGCCAGCTCTGTCCTGGACAGTCCCCTAGACTCCATAGAGGAGGTGGGTGAGAGGAGGATGTTAGCCAAGCTAATGTCCATGATGGACAACACCTCTGAACCCCTCCATAAGGTCCTTCATCCTGACAGCAGTCAGACTGTTCAATACACACACAGGATAGATGCTGTTTAAAATATACGTGTATCATTATCACTCTCACTGCACTTTATGTACATATAAAAATAATAACAATAAACTTGGTGTATTTTACTGTATATAGTAACCATATGTACATAGTATAGTATTTTGGCTTTTTTGTACACAATTTTTTCTTATTTATTTATTTCTTATTTTTTTCTTTTCTATTTTTCTTTTTCTAATACATCTTTAATTCACTTTTCTTCCTGTCCCTTGTGCTGCTATAACAAGTTAATTTCCCCAGTGTGGGATTAAATAAAGTCTATGTCTATGTCAATTGAATGGGACAAAACTGGCAATTACATGCAATCTGTTTGTGATAATACGGCGATTAACTGAGATAAATCTGTGAAAATTGCAAATCCGTTGCTGTCTACATACATAGAAATTCACATTTACTACATACATTCAGAGTCCAGCCAGAACCTCATAGATCGGAAACAGAAATTCCAGTTGCACTGATCGGTGCGGACCAACTCAGATTGATTGTAACGTATTGGCAATCTGAGTCTGAGTTTATGAATTAGAAGGCACTGATTTGCAAACCTTTGTCATTCTGTCTGGGAGTGACTGCAGTCAGTCCAGGTCTGGCCACGTGTCATGGTCAGTTTACCCAGAGTCTTTGAGTTTTTGGACTTTCAAGCTTTGTTTTTGTAAATATTCTTTGTCATCACTGGTTTAATGTTTAAATGTACTTCATGTATGCTTTAGTTTTGCTCCTAGTTCCCAGTTGCTTTAGAGTTTAGTTCTTCCCTCAGTGTCCCATCCTCTTGTGCCAAGTGTCTGTATGTTCCCAGTTTAGTTTTTGCACTTCCTGCTTTATTTTCTGAGTTAGTTGTTCTTTGTGCTTTGCTTTTAGTTTAGCTTCCTCTGTCTCGTCTCCCCAACTGTCTCCACTTCCCCTAATCACCCTTCAGTGTATTTAGAGTCGCTGTCTCCCCTTATCCTTTGTCAGAGTGTCTGTTCCTGTTCCCATAGCCCCAGTGTTTCTCTAGCCCAGTGTGCTTCATTAGCTTTATGTTTCAGTCAGTGTGTTTTTCTAGTTTTAGGTATATAGTTTTCTTTTTCCCCTTTTTGTACTTTATGGATCACCAGCCCTTATTTAATAAACCCAGTCTGCCTCCACACATCTGCATTTGGGTCCTCTCACACTAACACGGTCTGTAACACCTACAGACCTGTGACACCATGATTCTTTACAGACAGGTTGCCTCCAACCAGGCAACCTGTGCAATCGCCTTGCAATTGAAAGTGGTCACCCAGTGACTGAGGGTGTTGTATGCTCAACCTCTGGGCAACCAGTTGGTTGCTGCAACTAGTTGCAATCAGTCACTGAATGCACAAAAATTTGAAGCAATCACTGTGCAAACACCAATTTTTCCTAGTTACAAGGAGGTTCCTATCCTGTTTTCCTCTTGTGTGACTGAGCCATCAGAGGTATGAATCAACATGGTTCTCATTCGGCCTGTGCAGATCACTGTCTACAGTGGTAACCCGGTCTATGTCGCCATTCTTTTTTTTTTTTTAAATGAGTGCAGTGCCCTTTCTGGTATAGTGCAACCTAAATTATTTGTTGTAGCTACAATTGACAGATTTTCCCTAAACGATTGTTTTGTAAAGAGGAGAGCTGAAAGGATACACTCACTGAACACGTGTCTGTTTAAAATGTGGCTGTGGACAACAGGCAGATTGTTGTTTACCGTTTTTTCGAGAATTGCTCATCCACAGAAAATGGGCGAGTGACTAAAATCATTTGTCAAAGGAAAACAAAGACAAATAAATAATATTAAATGAAAACATGTTTAAACCATCAGAATCATCTTTTTTTTAAAAAAGAACATTTTGACCTGCCTTGTGATGGCCTGTTTAGGGTTAAAGTTAGAATTAGATTTAGGTTTAGGTTAGGGTAGGGGTTAGCATTTAATGATGATAAACTAGTGATGGTTAAACCTTAGGGTAAGAGGCTTAGGAATGCATCAGTGTCACTGAATGTCCCCACATAGATAGCCAAGCATGCCTGTTTGTGTATGTGTGCCCCTCACTCTAGACAGCAGTAACTGTAGAGGAAACACTTTTAACAGAGAACAGTGTTTAACCAAAACATGAAAATTGCTCATTCAAACAACCCCAAACATGTTACTGCACTTATTTGGGTCCCCAGTAATATACCTGCCATGTTTGTAGTAAATCACACAAACGGTTGTCAAGATAAAGGAAGAAATGAGACTTCTCTAATTGTTAGTAAGATTTTTTCCTTTACAATGTCCACTGATCAGGGCACATATGCCCTAACCACAAAGCTACTGGGTCAGCCCATATACAGTGTCTTAAAAATTGACAGGGTCCCGAGTGCAATGTGTTACAGTAGATAAGTGAAGATTAATGTGACAGAATGCCTATCAGTGGAGACACAAAATGAAGATTAAAAATGAATGAATTACAGTATCTGCACTCTCAGTTAACTGCACAGTAAATGGTCAAGTTCAAAGACAATGAAGGAGTGATTTCAGACGGTCTTCAAGGGAGGGACACAGAAAAATTCAGAACTGCTTCATATCATAACTGATGAAGGCCCAGTGGTCTTAGAAAATAAAAACACATATTTTTAAACTAAACAAAAATAATACCGCACTGTTGTGTGATTGAGGAACATTGTGAGTGCAGTTTTCACTGATCACTGCTGACTGATGCTCCATGCAGAGCTGAGAGAAGCAGGGGTCCTGAGGGTCGCTGAGATGTATTATTATAATTATTGTTTTGTTTCACCGTATGTCACCCACATCCTTTGTTTGTCTGCAGGCCAATCGATCTATTGGAGCAGGAAAAACCACGGTCTCTCTGTCAGGAGCAAAATAAATTTCAAATCCAGCTTTCATACAGCAAACACAACAGCAGCCATTAAAAAGTTAGGTTTTCTCATGAGTATTTACTCTGTGGTGTGTTATCATCAATCTCTTTGTCTTTACAGGATTGTGCAAATTGATCATAATGTGGCAGGTGCAGCAGCTTCTCCATCCAAAAAGATTTTTAAATTCATGGAATTTAATGGAACTGATTTGGCCTGACTCTGTGTTGCAGTATAAATCCTGCCAATCAGCTGCTTCATGACACATTTTAGTTTGTATTTATTTCCTTTTTTAATATAAAATTTACAGCCATGAAAAAAAAAAGTTTTCAGAGGACTCTATGCAGTCCTGTGAAAAAATAAATACACCCTTACTGTTTCCATAGGAATAAAGAGGGTAAGTAGCGGCCAGGAGCTGTTGAACACAGGCACTTGATTAATAGATCATCAGCAGGTGTGACCATCTCTAAAAGCAGACGTTTGGCACTTTGATGTTTCAGAGCACTCGGGTCTGTGTAAACACAATACCACAATCTCTCCAGGAGGCAAAGTCCCAGCAAATTCACACCAACATCAGACTGTGTAATGCTTAGAGAAACAGCAAAAAACCCAAGAGCTAATTCTCACACTACAGGACCAAGTTCGCATGTTAAAGGTTGAAGTTCATGACAGTACAATTAGAAAAAGACTGAACAAATATGGCTCGTTTGGAAGAAAGCCTCTTTTCTCTAAAAAGAACATCACAGCAGCACAGATTAGATTTGCAAAGCTGCATCTGAACAAACCACAAGACTTCTGGAACAATGTCCTTTGGACAGACGAGACCAAAGTGGAGATGTTTGTCCAAAATGCACAGCAGCACATTTGGAGAAAACCAAACACAGCATATCAACACAAACACCTCATACCAACTGTCAGCACGGTGGTGGAGGGGTGATGATTTGAGCCTGTTTTGCAGCCACAGGGCACCTTGTAGTCATTGAGCCAACCATGAACTCCTCTGTACACCAAAGTATTCTAGAGTCAAATCTGAGACCATGAGACAGGACTGTATGTCTTCTCTTCTCTTTTAAGAAGAAGAAGACTGCTATAATATATGGATTTGAAATATATGTATTTGGCTTTTGACAAACTGACAAGAAAAAAAAGCTCCACAGCCTTTTTGGGTCCCTTTAATGTCTGTTACCTTCAGGTCACGTTGCCTGGCATGCTCCATGTCCTGCATGGCGCAGCGGTGGGCCTCCTGCAGACGCTGCTGTCGCCGCTGATGCTCTGTTTGCAGCTCCTCCAGCTGCATCCTCAGGTGCTCCCTCTCCTGGCTGAACTGGTGTTGTAGCTGCTGCAGCGATGATTGCGACTGGGACAGCTGCATCTCCAGACTCTGCTTCAACAAGGATATCTGCACAATAATAAGAATAATAAATATTGCAGTTATTGTCAGTGAGAAAGTTGAAGAAGCTGCTGCTTCTAGACCTCTGCATACATAATTAGTTGGGTAGAAATCAGGTAGGTGGTGCAGGAAGTATAAGTTCAAGCTGTCTCATGGGAGCAGCATTTCTATGCAGCAGAATAACTGAGAAGGGCAGAGAGGGTTGGCAATCAATTTGCCTTAAACAAATATATACTCTCAAAGTCTCCAGCAAAAGAGCTTTTTGCTGTGAATGTAGTACTAAAAGCAGGCAGCAGTGTGATTCACAAAATTAGTCTGTCTAGACAGTTTAGGATTCTGAATACAAGTGTTGCGATAAGTGCGACCTTGCAAAAGCTGCTTTGGCAGCACTGTATGCAACTGCTGCCAGGCCAAAAAACATATTTGAATCAGAAAACTTGATGAAGAAGATTGACAGTAAACTTTAGAACAGGGGTATCAAACTAATTTCAGTTCATAGACCCAAAGTTCAAACAGCCCAATTTAATCTCAAGTGGGCTGAGCCAATAAAATCACTTAAAATAACTTAAAACAGTTCTTAAAATCTTAATAAACCATCCATTCACAAAGCAGATGGCGAACAGAATGAGATGTCTCAGGAAAAAGAAGTATTTCAACAGAATGTCTCATTACATGTGCCTGACAATTTACGGATCACAGCTGATTTAGAAAGGCACAAATTGGAACTTCTGTTTGGTCTCGACAGGCTGATTTTGTGACACACATTTGAGAGTCTCAAAATATTTTTTCCACATATTTCCACTGCTGTCTAGTACTGCACACCAGACATTTTACTAAATAATTTGAATTTTCACACTTTGGGAAGCCAATCAGTGGAATGTAGTGATCGATGTAGCAAAACCGAGCGATTGCAGCATCAAGAAGGAACACGAGAAGCTTGAGAAATACAAAAGCTGAGAGAGGAGCTAAAGAAGATGTGGAAGATGAAAGCAACAGTGGTCCCCGAGGTAATTAGAACACTGGGGGCAATGACCCCCAAACTGGTCGAGTGGCTCCAGCAGAGATTTCTGTCCAGAAGGGCGCAGTCCTAGGAACAGCAAAGATACTGCGCAGGACCCTCAAGTTCACAGGCTCTGTACCGCCTTCCTGAGGGTAACAGCTGGAACAGGTGATGTGCTGGGTGGGATGTGTCCTTCAGGATGCTGCGGGCTTTACTGTAGCAGTGGGACCTGTAGAGCTCCTCTAGGGAGAGGAGAGCAGAGCCGATGATCTTCTGTGCTGTGTTGATGACCCTCTGGAGTGCTGTCTTTTCCTGAGCAGTGCAATTGGCAAACCACACAGGGATGCAGTACTCCAGTACACTTTCAACAGAACATCTGTAGAAGGACACCAGCAGCTCCTTGGCTGGTTGTTGTTTTTCAGGACCCTCAGGAAGTGGAGTCGCTGTTGTGCCTTCTTGATCAGCGCAGTGGTGTTGGTTTTCCAGGTTAGGTCATCATCCAGGTGCAGGACCAGAAACTTGAAGTCAGAGACCCTCTCCACACAGTCCCCATTGATGTATATGGGCTGAGGGTCAGATCTGCTTCTCCTGAAGTCCACTATTATTTCTTTGGTTTTTGCGGTGTTGAGGACCAGGTTGTTATTGCTGCACCATGACGCCAGTTTCTCCACCTCG
>VUQS01067084.1:0-18271 GCA_015108495.1 Heterochromis multidens | reverse complement strand
TAGAGGAGATCTGCATGGAGGAATGGGCCAAAATACCAGCAACAGTGTGTGAAAACCTTGTGAAGACTTACAGAAAACGTTTGACCTCTGTCATTGCCAACAAAGGGTATATAACAAAGTATTGAGATGAACTTTTGTTATTGACCAAATACTTATTTTCCACCATAATTTGCAAATAAATTCTTTAAAAATCAGACAATGTGATTTTCTGGATTTTTTTTCTCATTTTGTCTCTCATAGTTGAGGTATACCTATGATGAAAATTACAGGCCTCTCTCATCTTTTTAAGTGGGAGAACTTGCACAATTGGTGGCTGACTAAATACTTTTTTGCCCCACTGTATATAGATGTGATATGAAAAATGTATGCATTGAGTTTAATGTAATTCACTTATTTACTTATTATTATACTTAAAAACACTGACCTCTTGAACAGAATTTAAAATGAAAATTAATGATTTGAGCAACGCTGGTGTTTTTATTATCTGTTTGTGCTGATGTAACTAGTTGAAACATAAAAAATAATTTATGATTTATGTCTCCATTGTAGAGCCATGACATGTGTTTGGTTCACCAAACCTCAGTGGAGTCTGTTACTTCTGCCAACACAGTCCTTCTCAACAGCAACCGGTCTTACTCTAAATATCTTGTGGACTTTGCCCCATTAGATTTTTAACTTGTGCTTCAAATCTTGACCTTAACCAGACCTTACTTCTCTGGCCCATCTCATCAAGGGGCTCATGAGCCCATTTGTGTCAGTGTTTGTTCCTGGCCATTTGTGTTGGATTGTAACATGGTGAATTACTGATACCCATATACTGATACCCGTCACCCTCATGGGTTTGTGCACTCCACCACAGATGATTTACAATAGATGGAATCCACCTTTACAGGCCTTCATATTCCCTCCTTTTAGCTGCATTGGCCATTTTTTTAAACATTTTTTTAGTGGTAGTAGTCTCCCCAGTCTTTCTGTTTGTGTCTCCCTCTGTCTTGTTTAGGCCTCGATCGCGTTGTGTTTTGTTGTCTTGTACATCTTGTGAAGTGTTGGTATTCATGTTGGTATTTGTCTCCCTGGTTATTTCCTGCTTTACTTTGAAAGTTTGTTTCCTATTGTTTCCTGTGCCAGTTTTTCTTCCTGTCTGTCTTTGACGAACTGTACTGATTGTGAATTAGCCCTCAAACTGTATCCACACAAGGAGTGATTTGCAGCGAGACCACAGTGAGTCAGTAACATTCAGCAACGTCAAGTGAGTATGAACAAAAAAAACTGCTGGTGACGCAAAGTAGGCAGGTCTTGAGATAAACTTTTATGAACTTAAAGGTGAGCGATTGAAGCGACTACCAAAACTTACACTGTATTCCTGATCTTTTTTTGGGGGGGGGACTCGTCATTGGTCAAAACGTGTATTAAATATTTAGGATTTTTAAAACAATGAGAATATTTCATTTGTTTCTAACAACATACTTTAGTAGCAAAATGCAGTTACAGCATAGTGAGGTCCACAAGTTTAAATAATCGGGGTTTCTTTTAAACTGACTGATCTGCTGTGAAAACTGTGTATTTATGAGTACTCCTTAAATTATTCTGATTTAGCCACTAATTTAATAATGCCTTGATTCATTTTTGTTGTTTGTTGCTTTTTAAGAATACTTTCACTGTAATAACTGTAATGTTTTGATTTCTTCCCATACAGTATGCGTAAAAGCTAGCAGTTTTATCCTCTGGAGGCGACAAATATCACAAATATCGTGAAAAGTTTCATCACCGATAAGGTTCAAGTTATAGCATTAAATAATCAAGCAATCCTAGTTAGTTTGCCTCTTTTGACAACCGTGATTTTTACTTCAGACTTGGCTAGTGTATTACTGGGAACCTGGGAAAGTGCAGTGAGGTTGTTCAGAAGAGCAGTGTCATCCTTTTTAGTATATTAATGGCAGAACCTTCTTCGTTTTTCCTAATTTCTACAACTTTTAAAGCAATGTTAAGCAGAAATTAATTTTTAGTGATTAACAAATAGTAACACACTTCAATGATTTTCTAATAAAAACGTGTGAAGTAGAGGGTTAACTTGTCTCCTCAAATAACATTTGACTTAATCAATTTTTGAATCTTTCACTAAGTGAAGGGTTGAGATACACACATTAAAAAAGAAACACACACACACACACTATAACAGAACAAGCAACTGAAGAATGCAGTTGCAAAGAAAATGTTTTCCTGTTCCTGCAAAAAGATATAGGACACCACGACCGCTAAAAAGCTGGTAATGTCTGCTATGTGTTTATTTACAGGCAGATAGTAGTTACTCTACAGGTTCACTCACATTAGTCACCACTAGTTATCTCACTTGAGACCACAGTACTATTTTTATTCAGGGGCCCACTGCATGTTGTGTATTTTTAACACTACTTAAAGTATAATGTTACACTCACCACTAGGCTTGCAAATGGTTTGACTGTGATTAATGGCAAGATGAACTAGCTATTTGTGCACACAATATACAACATATGGTGACCCTATTTCATGTAGTTGTCATATTGTTGTGATCATTGTAAGTTTATTTTGTTCTTCATCCTTGCTTGGGCAGATTATTTGACTGTATTGAAATGTGCTGCTTTGCTGTAATGCAGATGACAATTTCTCTGGTATTTTTCTGCTCTGAAGGTCCTTTTACTTCAAAACCACATAAACTAAAGGTCAACAGCTCACAAGGCCTTAAATGTTTAAATATATGGAGTTGATACAAGCTTGGCTTTTATCTATTAAAATACTGTATCCTTTACACTTATCCCTAACCCCCTATTCCCAACTTTCACTCCACGATGACCTTCATTTGTTCCTGCTATAATAGTGACAGTTGTCATTTTTCCTGTTGTCATGTTATGTTAGGTAATCCTCAACATACATCCCTTTTCCAAAAAGGTGAAATGCTGTGCTACATGTCATTTAATAGAGATACACCGATCAAATGGCCAGGGACCAGAATTGCCTGATTTCCAGCATTCTTGGCCAGGACCGATGACCGGCCGGTCAGCCTCACATCTGTCCGATTATGAGCCGATCCCTGTCATGAAAAAATATACACAGTGGTGCAGGCAAATAGTCAGACGCACACTTACAGCCATGTGCTAACATATAGTAAGCTGTGAGTGACGACACAAAGTTCACCAAAGCAAAGTGCACACCCAGCTGAACACGGGCATTTTGAAGGGGCTAAGAAAGGAAAAGTGGCTAAAGTGTGGCTTGATTTGTTATAAATCTGTTGCATCTGCTTTTGTTTGGTAGGTAAAATATGTCAGGTAAAGGTAGATATACAGCAACTCATTTTCATTTAATTATTTGTACCTTTTTGTAGTAGCAGAACACTTTATTTTCAGTTGTTTAAGTGAGAGAAGTAACTCGGTGCAGTTTGGGGGAAATTGTAAAGTTTAATAATTTCTTTCATTATGAAAATAAAAATCTGCAGTGAAGAAAAGCAGATTTTTGTTTGCATATACTGTCAGTTATAGTTTTTACAGAGAAAACCAGAATTGGCAGGTCACACTTATAGATCCTGAAATCGGTGCAACCCTATAATTAAAAACAGATGACAAATTAAATGTTGACACTGAGATTTTTTTCTGTTTATGAAAATATGCTAATTTTAATTCTATACTAGGAATCACATTTCAGCACAACTTTTCTAGTCTTTTGTTACCCTTGTCCCACTTTAATATTTTACACAGAATCAAAAACTGGGATATAATAAATAAATATACATACATATGTGAATGAATGCATTATAAAAACCTTCTGAATATTCCTTACGTAGCTGGTTCGAGGGTGTGAGACAGCATATTGAGTGAGAAACTGAAAACTGTCGAGCCCCTTGTGTGCGCTCATTAGCAGCATATGTTCACTACTACGTCACCCTTAATCCAAGATGTTCCAACAGTATGTGTACACATGATGTCAGGAAGGATAAGGACAGCTATGAGACATATTAAGAGTAGCATCATTTTTCTCTTCATGAAATGGTATGTATATTTTAGACGACCCTGTACAAAAATAATAATTAAAAATAGTTCGAGGGGCTGTAGTGCCCAGACTTTAAACTGCTTAATATTATTGCTGTTCTTGCATTGATTTTTTTTTCTCTTTTGCTTTTATTTTTGCTTTTATTCCCCAGTTTGAAAAAAAAAAGGAAGGAAATGTACATCAACACTAAATCAAATTGCTATGTGTAATGAGAGTTGGCTTTCAGCTTACCCACTGCACACCATATGGAAGCGGAAATGGTGAATATTTGATTTACATTCATCTTGTAGCCTGAAACACAGCTCTGTTTGAATGCCAATGCAGCTCTTTGTCTGCTGGATGTGTAAATGGGCAACGTCTTGACACCTTGAGCACGTCTTTTTAAAATGATGATATCGTGGGCATGTGTTCGGTTTTCTGTGTTTTATGCCTCCAAAGGGCCCCCCCAAAAAATCAATTATTGCAACATTTCCCACTGCTTTAATCAATTTCCATTTCAGTTTCCAGCCAGTCCTGGCGCTGGCCTCTCCACAAGACAAAGACTGAAACTGAATGAGGGGCAAAATGGAACACAAAAGGTGTGAAGGTGAAAGAGATCAACAGGAGATTGAAACCGACCTTCCATTCATTGTCTTGAGGTATATGCGCAAGCTCAAGAAAGACTGCGAGCAAGATGGAGAAGCACTCAGCCTTGGTCAAGACACAGTGGGTGTATTGGCAAGGCAATTCTATCTGCATAAGTGAAACGGCTCCAGTTTAGCAGATGTAAACTGACAGGATATAATAGTAGATATAAGACCCCAGGTTTATTTTTTATTTCATTTGTTTTAATCCAGTTGCTATAATGGTCACAGACTGCTCAACAATGCTCCCTCTTCTTTGCCGTGGATAACACAAAATTAGGGTAGTTAAAAAAAGAGAGAAAAGGGCATAATTAAATTTAATATTTAAAATTGGTTTAATCTGTGTGTAACACAGCTTTTAATACTAAAAGAAGTATTTCCAAATAACTACATGACTTCTAACTACATGACTTGACAGTACGTACTTCCATGTAATGTGTGGCTGCACCTCAATTTAAGAAAGGTGGAATAATAATATAAAACTACAGACTGATTCACATATGACCTTTGCTATCCATCATGTTCACAGATTCTCATTAAATAATAAGCTGTCTTTTCTGTCACTGGGCAACATTCACATGAACCCTGCTGAATGTTTTTGATTGCTGAACTTTTAAGAAAGGAAGGGCTATATTATTTTTTAGAAAGTGCAGTCAATAAGGTTTACATGTTGAAGGGCATCGTGGATTGACAGAAATACACAGAAAACTGTCAGTTTGTAGCATCTGAAATGGTGATGTGGGAGCTGCCTTAGAGACACATTAAACTTCACATAAACTTGGAACAGCCAACAAAACTTATTTATTAGCGTCTGGACATAATCTGTCTTACTGCACCTTTACACCACTTGTTCGCTCAGAAATGGTGAGTCTCTCCTATGATGTCTTGCAGGCCCATTTTAGGAAGGTGTTAGGCTGTTGACTTAGATTAAAATCAAATAACACTTTTGAAAGAACATTTTTGTAGCTGTTGAAAGTGGAGTGGTTTGCTATTCATCTATCCATCTTTCCCAAGATGTGCACGCACCAGGGGAGTGTACTAATAGGAAAGTTCAAAATAGCCAGATGTTTTTTTGTGTTAGGTGTTAGCTGGTGGTTATTAACTTTAACTCAGGCTTCATGCTTCAGGCTGTGCGTGCTCACATAAAGGCAGTGTTTTATGCGTCATTTGACAGTGATGTGTATTTCAGTCCGTAACAGTTGATGAAGAGATATAAAGAACATAAAAAATTATTAGGGTAAAAATCAGCACTGGTGCTATATATAAGTAATGAGAGAGGAATGGTGGTAGGAAATCATTAAGTGAATATATATTTATTCATAAATGTATAAATACATTCATATGTGGTTATATTTACTTTAGCTTTTAGTGCGCTCTCAATGCTGCCGTTTATATCTAAAAGTGACAGCTGCACATTAAGAACTCTTAAACTTTAAATCTGATACCTTTTAAAGATTACACTTAAGAAGTGTACAGAGATTGTACTGAGGTGTGACAATGTCCCATAATGAACATTTTTTGCCCAAATTAAAGTGAAATACATTTTCTTAACAGAATATCGTCTGTAATACTCCAACAGACTAATAGCCTTTCTAATTTCCAAAGTAGATTTAGCAGATTGGGACCAAACAAAAAACTATGTTTTTTTACATTTTATATACAGTTGTGAAAAAAAGAGAAAACACCCCATGATTCAGTAGCTTGTAGAACCACCTTTAGCAGCAATAACTTCAAGTAATCCTTATCTGTATGACTTTATCAGTTTCTCATATCATTGTGGAGGAATCTTGGCCCAGTCTTCTTTACAACGTTGCTTCAATTCATTGAGATTTGTAGGCATTCGTTTATACACAGCTCTCTCAAGGTCCTACCACAGGTTGAGGTCTGGACTTGGACTGGGCCATTGCAATACCTTGAATTTTTTTCAGCCATTCTGTTGTGGATTTGCTGCTGTGCTTGGGATCAATGTTTTGTTGCATGACCCAGTTTTGGCCAAACTTTAGCTGTCAGACAGATGGCCTCACATTTGACTCTAGAATACTTTGGTATACAGAGGAGTTCATGGTTGATTCAATGACTGCAAGGTGCCCAGGTCCTTTGGCTGCAAAACAAATGCAAATCATCACCCCTCCACCTCTGTGTATGAGAGTTGGTGCTGATATGCTGTTTGGTTTTTGCTAAATACGCCACTGTGAATTACAACCTCTCCACTTTGGCTTTGACTGTCCAAAGGACATTGTTCCAGAAGTCTTGTGGGTTTTTCAGATGCAACTTCACAAACCTAAGCCATGCTGCCATGTTCTTTTTAGAGAGAAGAGGCTTTATCCTGACAACCCTTCCAAACAAGCCATACTTGTTCAGTCTTCTAATTGTACTGTGACAACCTTGAACATTTAAGTCTGTAAGCTCCAAAACACCAAACTGCCAAAACTTCTGCTTTTACAGTGATGGTAACACTTGCAGATGATCAATTAATCGAGTGCATTTGATGAGCAGCACCTGATACTTAACCTCTTAACTCCTTTGGTGGCAGTAAGGGTGTTCTTAGTTCTTCACAGGACTGCATCACCTGTTTATACAAGTACATTTTTGTGACAATGCAACATACAGTTTGCACTACTGTAACATTCCTGTTTTGATTAGTGGTATTCGACCCATCTATCATCTTCCACTTATCCAATTCAGGGTCACAGGGGGGCTGGAGCCTATCCCAGATGCCATAGGGAGAGAGGCAGGGTACACCCTGGACAGTCTGCTGCAGGGCTAACACAGAGACAGACAACCATTCACACTCACACTCACATCTATGGGCAATTTAGAATCACCAATTAACCTAACCCCACTAACTGCATGACTTTGGACTGTGAGAGGAAGCCGGAGTACCCGGAGGGAACCCACGGGAGAATGGGGAGAACATGCAAACTCCAAACAAAAAGGCCTCAGACAGGTGGTGGATTCAAACCTAGGACCTTTTTGCTGTGAGGCAACAGTGCTAACCACCGCACAACCACTGCATGTTAAAGGACATTGAAAACAGGACATTGAAAACTCTGGTTTTAGGCTGACCATACCTCACTAACCCATTAATCTTGCTTTGTAGTCCACCCCTGTAGTGTAGCAGATAAATAATAACAGTCAAGTACAAAATCTCTTCAAGCTGACCTCCAAAACTTTAACAGAACTTACTGAAGTTACCTCTTTTTTTTCAAAAGTTTCCCATAAGTAAAAGGTTTCATGGTGAGGAACCTGGAGAATGCAATATGTGAAAGTCTTTGCACAGTAGATAAAGTAACATTAAAAAAACAGTTTGGTGTGAAATGCAGGGGAAATAGAATAAAAGGAGTGAGACAGCCTGTGGGCAACAGATTGAGGGCAAAGCATTTCTGGCACTGAAAAAGTCCAAACACAATGGAGGGAGGTTATGGACTCAATGTCAGGCATTCATTTAGAAAACGATTTCCAAATCAGACTGATTCTAACATAATCCCATAAATATTGAGTTGATTAGTAGGACGATAATAATCAGACTTAAAGACCAAAACACATTCAACTTGACTTTAAACATTTTGCCCTTTTTTTCTTTTCTAAAATGATACAGAGCTAGAGTCTAAAAAGGTTTATTCTTTTTGAAGATACCTGTCAGATCCATGGAATACAAAATGATCTTTAAATTATGATTTACCAGTACTAAAGCTGGACACCTATTTAATAACTGTCAGCGTTTAGGTGTTTTGTGTCCCATTAATTTGTAGTTCTATTGTGATTTGGGGTTTCACTGTGGTAATTCTGGACAGCATAGTGCTGCAGTGGTTAACACTGTGGTTTTAGTTTTCTCTCCTGTGTAAGTATGCACCATCACCTGTTCATCAATTTCTTCTGCCTATCCAATTCAGGGTTACAGGGGGGCTAGAGCCTATCCCAGCTGCCATAGGGCGAGTGGTATATCTGGTAAATGTGCATAAGGACTAAACTTAAGAAAAATAAATAAAACATTGCCTCCTACTACCATTACTTTATGAATTTACATAAAAGTATTATGTTTTCCATAGTATGATATTTTCTCTAAGTGTGCTAACCCACATGAACAGAAGACTAGACTGGGGTGACTTTGTAGAGAAAGCTGATTGTAAACAGAGGGCATATATACAGTGCTTATGGTAGCCACAGTGGTCTCACAGTCTGAATTTGATATATTGCAGTCATTATCTAATAAAATGCAGGCATCAGAGATGATACATAGGAGCTTTTATGTCCCTTTAAAAGTGGTCACCAGAGAACAGATAATCACTAACAGTACAGCGGTCAGTACACCACTGTCTCTTCCTTCCAGTGAGTTAAATGGAAAACAGAGGTGAGAGGCAATTATCTGTGTGTGTTGGGCTAGCCACATTATGTTCAGACCAGCTACTGCTCCACTGAAAAGGCTTTGTTTAACGTGGTCGCTAACATGTATTAAAAGTCTATGCAACATTGACACATTAAAATGAAAGCATACGGGACAGTGCTATAATATACTGTTGACTTCTGTACAAACCCAGTCTATCCAAACAGGGTTAAAATCCAGAAATTCAATCAATCATTGGATAGTCTTAAAAAGACTTTTTTCCATGAATGGCCCTCTGCTCTATGTTCTTTATGTGCATTCCTTCTGTCTACATAAATGCATACCATCACACATTTCTCAGCTTCCAGAAAATGGCAGCTACTAAGCTGAACTGGTGCTTTGTGGAAAGTTTGCTTTTTAATACAAAGAATTGAGAGCAATGCAATTCACATCAACTAATGCACTGAACAAATGATGGATCTCAGTCTTAAGGAAGAGGAGACAAATGCATGGCGTATTCATCACTTTTGTGCATGTCCCGCTGTGCGACTGAATGCATTAACGCATGCAAACACAATGTTAAGCTCGTATTCTGTGTAAACAGTTGAGACAAAAACCTCATTCAGACTAAAACATTATGTGCATGTAACTAAAACCAATGTAATCGCTGTTAACTGTTAATTCTGTCACCGATCACCATTGTGATATCTTCTATACTCATTTAAGCCTCCAATAATAAGGGCACAGTAATGATATTATGTCACAACCTTCAACATGCTTACAAAGCTGGTTTTAGTTTGTTTAAATCAGGCAGACCCAGACATGGTGGAGAAATTACATCTATAGCCTGTTAGAGGGAGGTCTTTTTGGTTCAGCTCTTTTTCCAAATTTGCAATTAATTAAGGATCTCAGAATCTAAAAGTATTTCAGCTGACAGGATTTCATTTTATCGTGCTGAGCTAAGAGACCACACTGGATACTAAGCTGATGATGGTGGTAGATGTTGGCTGAGAAAGAACAGTATCATTGTCCTGAGGGGGTTTTGGGGAAACAGGTGGTTTCCTGGGTGAAAAGGGTCAGCAAGCACTTTCTTGTTGATTTCTTGGCGCTGCCCACATGCATATTTTCAGTTAAGAGCAGTGACTGGTTGGTTAGCCTCTCTGCCTTGTGAACAGCACTCCATGCTGTAGTTTGTCCATGGCACAAGTGCATACTATGAGAAACTAACCCTGTGGTAGCATGTCTTTCTATGTTGAGAACTACAAATGCTAATATACAGGAATAAATGGAAGTATGCCACATTCACAGATGTTCTGCTGATTTACAGAGAACAATGAGGTGAGAGGTCTTCGGAAGTGAATCTTCAACTCAAGTATTTCGAGTTACAGTTAGAGTTTTTCTTTTAAAGCACATCATAGCCAAACGAGCCTCACAAGTGTGAGCCCCACTGGGATGTGTCATCTGCAAATTTTACTAGACATAAAGTGCAATTGGTAGAATATAAGGGCAAGCAAGAATAGACCACCCTGTGGTGCAGCAGAGCTGGCTACTCTTAATGTGGCATCTGAACAGGATGCTGCAAAGGCCTCCAGACGATTTCCTCCAGCAGAGATATCTTTACAGAGCTATCTTGCCTTTTTTTAAATTTCTGCCTTATATTCCACACCAAATGCTAGGTTTAGAAATGTGAGATCCTTGGGACATCACAGAAAATCAAGAGCACTGCAACATGGTACATTCAAAAGTCCATACTGAAGGAGTAAAAAACACACGGCACAGAGTTTAAACAAATATAGAAAGAAACAAAAAACAAGCGAGGACACCAGAAACACTGTGGTAGCCAACGCTGGCAGCAGTATTGCAGTGAGTAAGTGTCATGTTTAACTACTGCTTCAGCAAGAAAATATTTATTCAAAGTAGAATCGTGAAGAATTGTAATGATGTGCTATACTGCCTTCATATACATATTATGATAATATGTAATACAATATTACCATTTTCCTTTATGTTGCTTTAGGATTGCAGTTAATTGTTTTAAATAATCTGTGTTTTGTTTTGTTGTACTTTGTAAAATCTTGCACTTCCTTTCAGTCCCCCAAATATACAAAAAAGAAAGAAGTAAATCCTCACATTTGAGAAGAACCAGCAAATATTTGGTATTTGTCTTTAAATATATATTTATTTTTAATCATTTTGGAACTACACTCCATGCAACTGACCGAAATGGTAAAGACAACCAAGATGTGACATGTACTAATATTCATCTGCTGGATTCGAAGAAACTATGTAGCAAGCAGATGGCACACACCCCGGCTTGCTGAAGCACTCAATCACTTCATTAGACAAGTGCTTCCATCTAATGTGCTTATAATGGAACACATGGCTGACATGTTGTAAGAATATGTTCTGATGGATGGGCTTACTTTAACACCATGTATCTGTTCACAGATGAATGTCAGTGTTTAATTACATATATCTAACTTTCAGATATAATTCAAATATAATTCAATTTAATGGACCCACATGAAGCAACAAAGTGTGTGTGTGTGTGTGTGTGAGAGAGAGCAAGAGTGTGACAGCAGGGATTAAAATGCGGCCGGTAAGTGATTCATTTAATCCATAGCTTAAAGACAGCTGGTTCGACAGAGAGCTGAGACACAACTCTCGTCTGCTGGCCGAGACAGTGCAGGAGAGAAACAGAGTGACAGTGAAAGAGAGAGAAAAGAAGGGGGAGATTTAAAAATGGTACCCCTCTCTCCTAGATCTTCAACGCTAAGTGACCTAGACATGCCTGGTTAATGGAGGGTGCCATTTGTTCAGTCTTGTTAAATATGGAGCGCTGAAAGAGGGAAGAATGGTGAGATTGAAGGAGACTTGGTAATAGAGGGAATTGATCTCAAGGGCAGCAGTGCTGGAGGTAACCGTCAGAGACACCGATATAATGTAATTTAACGACTCCCAAGCTGTACACATAGGGTGGAGTGACCTATTGGTTACAGAGACCATCTTGTAACTAACAGTGCAATGATTAGTGCTATTGAACATTTTACCCATATTAAACAACTTCCTTCTGCACAAACCAGCAACTGAGATCGAACTGAGATGTGTTTGCTTTGGAAAGATTATTTATAGAATAACCAATTCGTGCTCGTTGCATCTATGTGCATGAAGTAACTTCCACCATTAAGTGCACAAGCCGTACATACATCTAGTACTTGATTTATCCATTTATTTTTTATATTGATAACAAAGCACTGTTTATAAAACACCAAGCCAGTTGATTCCTCTACTCTTCTAAAAGTAGCTATGGCATTTTGAGATGCTGCATGCATAGATAAAGCTAAAAAAAGACTTAGCATGCACTCTAGTAAAGCTCAATCAGTTTGTCCTGGATATTTGTTTTGTTGATTCTCCAAAAAACAGCAACAGTCACAAGATGCCTGGAAAATGAAACTTACTTTTTCTGAATGCATTTCATTTTTGTACAAAAAGTGCGTGTATCAGTTTTGCTATCAGGGACACCAGTCTGGGTTTTGCTTGTTATTGGATTGGAAAGGAAATTTGTGGTATCATACATCTCTACCTGTGACCCATGTTTTGCTTCCCTACCTGATTCTCATTAGGCATTGCTCACCTGCTTGCAACAAAACCCCCATGACCACAGACTACTGGCGAAAGGTAGTGTTTTCATAAGCTACTTTTGAAAAATAATCTGTCCCCCTATAGATTGCTGAAATTTACTTTCATGTGGTAGTCATAGACTAGTAAATAGAAAAAAATCTTTAAAGTTGCAGCGAAAAGCCCTTTATAATGCACAGCAACTATGCAAGACAGTAGCCTGCTCTCAGGGAGCAATTTGAGCTCCATCTTCCTGCTCATGGACAGTTCGACACACCACACACCAGCTTACAGCCAACTGCTTACTAGCTGTAAGATTTTTCTACTGATGTTTGCGGTATCAGTGGAAAGTGGAAGAACCACAAGGAGCGTAATTTTTCTTTTTTTTTTGTCTCCATTCCAAATTGTGAGGGAAAAAAAATCAATAAATAATGAATTAAAAGAGAGAGAAATCCCTGAACAAATGAAAGTAAAGACAATGAAAAGCTGGGTCATTCTGGACAGTGCTATAAACAGTAAAAATCCATCTTGTGGACTCATGTAAGATGTCACAGAGCAACTGTCATAAAACGTTTCACAATGCAGTAATTTTGTTTCCATCACCACCTGAGGTTAGAACTTTATCTTCTCTTTATCTCCTGTATGCTGAATTAAACAAACATTTTGCTATACAAGTGCTGTAGTACATCTGTGCTTTTAATGTAACATTTCAATAAATCTTTTGTTTGCAGAAAAGGTGAAGTTCATGTTTGCCTTCTTTAATATCATTCTGCATTTGTTCTGAAGACCAGGGGGAAAAAAACTGCCCTTTTAAGAAGATATGCATTTCATTAAAAGTAAAAAGTGCAGCAGAAAAGATTAAACCATGAAATGTTTTGTTTTCCCAAACCTCTGTGTGTGTATGACTTGTTCTTGTGTGGAGAACATCACTACAAGAAGACACCACATTACAAAGGTATCAGTCTTTCCACAGCTGTCAGAGTCCTGTAGACTTCTTATGAACATGGGGACAAAATTATTCACCGAATGGCATATTTTATGTGAGCCCTGGAGGGGGATTCACACAGAGTGCATGCAGTAAAAATAATCAGCAGCCTAGGTTTTAAGATAAACAACTGATGGCTTTTGGAACCAATTAGGACATGCCCCTGTAACTAGACTTTTATTTTAACAGGCATAAGATTCAGTGGCTCCACTCAGGGAAAAAGCCCGCAAACCTTCTTTGAAGTTTCTCTCTCCGTGGGCGGTAATGTGGCATGGCACCCAGCCAAAGCCCACAGACAGAGGGATTGAATAACGCCTGCCCAGTGCCCCTGCTGTGGCATTCATCCAGTATGCCACAATAGGAAAGAAATATGCAGTCACACATATAGATATGCATATAAACAAGCACACACACACACACACACACACACACACACACACACACACACACACACACACACACACACACACACTTGATTGCTTGACAGATCTCAACTGTCAACGTTTGAAGCTCTCGGCCAGAAATAATCTCAAACTTTTAAGTGTCGGTCTCAGAGTGTGTGAGTGGATTTCAGTCAGTCATTTTAATGTGTGGCAGTTAAAATGACTTCTTTTGTGCCTTTTCTATTTAGTCCTGTTTATAGCTTTTATAGGCTCGTACGGCATATGGGAGATGGAATCTCTGTCGGCTCCAAGTTCAAATAAGCTGTAGGAATACATGTGAGTGTATTTATGGATCTTGTATGTAATTTATAGGGCTGAGGGTTTAGCTATGAGGCCAATACACAAGAACACATGCAGAGAGCGTGTGCCAACTGGTATTCATCACACAGGCATCTACATTAAATAAAAGAGGTTAGGTGTAGGTTCCTGTCGGCAAGGGAAATGATAGATTTTCCTTGCTCTTAAAACTCATAATATTCAACCTAAAAGCGCCATGTGTAGAAAAAATATCAAAACAAAGGGTTTTTGGGATATGTTGCTAGAATGAACCTTAAAAAAATAAATACCAGTTTAACAAATGCCAAGACAAAGAAGGTCTATGCTGGTTCCACACTAAATGTGCAAAAGTATTTCAGTCAAGACCACTATTGTCAAAGGACGATTATCATTGTCTGTGGTATTTATATTTGGCAGTATGTCTCTGTTTTGGGACCTTATGTCAGGAGTTAACCCTGGAGAAAAATCTGGATCTGGAGTCCCAAAGGCTGTAAAACTATATCCGCCCTCACCATTCCTTTGTGTACATCAGCAGTGTGGCGAGAAGGAACCTGCTACTTGGGGTACAACTGCTTCTCCATATGAGCTTGCCCTGGCTCACAGCCCAGAGAGGACACTCCAGTTTTGCCTCACAGCGTCAATACAATAAGGGAAGCAGCACTTAACACGTGATAATCCACTGTGCTCCAGTGGTGTAGAGCGTATCACCAGGGGGGATTCTTGGATCCCACCGGAAAGCTGTCTCGTGCTAGGCAGCAACAGCCAATTCGGTGTTGTCCTGCCACAGTCTGCCTTCCTCATTGGGTGCATGGGGATTAGGTTAACACCGACAAGCAGACTGTAATAATCACACTAGGCTCGAAAGTAATAAACTATCAGGTCTTTGCACAGGCTGGCCTTCCCACAACGCTGCTCAGACTACACAGGCTGTGCTGGCTTGGCCATATACACCATATGGAAAATGGCTGTACACCGAAGGACTTTCTCTATGGCAAACTATCCTCCAGTAAAAGACTTTTTGGCTGCCTCCAGGTGCACTACAAAGATATCTGCAAGCATGATATGGAAAGTCTGAACATTAACACTAAAGCTATGTAAACACTGGAAGCGATTTGCAGCGATGTGGCGACTAGAGACCATAGACAGTGAATGATATGTGGTGACTTCAAGTGAATACAAGCGACATAATCGCTGGCAACGTGAAGTGGGCAGGACCCAAGATAAACTCTTCTCAACTTCCTGGCGAGCAACTTGGCAACCGGAGCCAGGAATGCCCACAAGTGACCGGCCGTCAGCTTCAAAACGATGGGCAATGAGCGAATCGCTTCAGTGTGGACGCAGCTTAACAACTGGAAGCACGTAGCACTAGACCATAAGAGATGGAACATCAGAAACAACTTATGATGGGACAAGAGATGATCCCTAAACTGTTGGAAGAAAAGCGGAGACCACCCCTAGACCACCCACACCTGTATCCTATGCAGCAGAGTTGCCACTCCTGAATCGGTCCTCACCACAGCCACAGCAATGCCTTTCCGGCCATGGCTCCATCAGGACTCCAGTCGACAACTAGGACACATCATCATTCTTTAATGTAGCATTTTACATTTACATTAGTCTAGAAACTAAATAAAGACACTGTTACAGCCCTGGCCAAACTCGCCCCCGACATCGGCTCTTAATGTTGTAATCATATGCAGATATGAGTCTACTCTGTGGTCCCTCATTGGACCTGTGACTCACCATGCTACCTAGACCTCTATCATTATCCATTGGAGGGAAGCTTGTTTCAGCCCACCAATCAGCAAGCTTGTCTCACATCTCTGACCTTATTTAAGCATAACAAGGACATTACACTGTTCCACTTGTTGTTGCACACCACTGAGAGAAATGCTTTATTGTAACTTGTATTCTGCTGATTTAGTTTGTGAATGCCTTAAGCAGACACTACACAAACAACAACAGCACATTTCTGATCTGTTAGATACACTAGGAGCAGGGGCGTTGCTGCTTTGTTTGGTTTAAGCAGGCAGTTTCATTTTATATTTTCTTTTGTGATTTAGAAAGTAGGCTGAAAGTTTGCTAGTCTGCCTTTGGTTTTATTCCTTTGAACTGGCAGCACCCACAGGCCCTGTCACCTTGAAGTTTTTGCCTCTTTTGTTATTAAGTTCTTCATTTTTTTTTTTAGCAATCAATAGCTTTAGGTTAAATATTGCTTCCTTTTTTCCTTGGCTAAGCTAGGACGTATAAAGCAGCCACAGTTGTCTGGTAAACATGATACATGTTACAAAGTAATCTGGAACCTGAAATGTACAATTGCACAATAAAAGCAAAACAACTCCTTATCTGTCAAAACACGTCAAGCATTAAAGGCTTCAGACTTTAGTTAGTTCATTTACATGCACGAAACAACTTCACCTTCCAGCATATAAAAACTTTGAGAGTTAGAGTGCAGCATTAGCAAAAAAAGGTCACTGAAGAACTAAGAACTCAGGTTTTTATTTAGAAACCCCAACAGCTCCCAGCTGGAAAAAATACAACCAACACCTCTTGGTGATGAGCTGTTATTGTGACAACATTGAAAGGTTATCTGAGAAAAGAGTAGTATAACAAGGAGGGAAGACGAAGTGGGATGTTGCTGTGCGTATGTATGTGTATGAGTGCAGCACCTGTGGAAAAACATGAACTTTCGGGATGCGTGCTGTTTCATTAGGGAAGAAAAGAGGAGCTGTACTGTACTCATAGCAATAATACTGCTGCACAGAAATGACAGCCCCACTGTGAGTCAGCTGATACCTCCACTGCCAGACACTCAAACCTGCATAGCTGAGATCATATCAAAAGAGAGCCTGACTTCATGGCTGAAGAATGGATAGATGAATTGGACAAAATGAGGAGCAGAGGGAGTTTTCTTGCTTTGTAATTTGACACGGCTATAGCCTGGGAAATGGGGTCAAAGTTCAAACTCTAGCAATACTTCAGGCCTGGGAATAAAATGGGGTTCTGTGACACAGCCACACCTCCAGACTGACACCAGCAGTATTTCCATGTACACGAGTGTTTGAACTAATTTATTTCATGCCTTAGCTGTTACTGTTCTGTCTTCATTCCAAATGCATCTCTTTCTCCATACTGGATGTCAAGGAGATGGCAGTCAGAGAGTTTTTTTCAACTCACGTCCCCTGGATGAAACCAGTGTGCTATAACGTAATAAGATACTTGTCTGACAGAGCACAGCCCAGCTGCAAAGCTAAGTTTGAAACTCCGTAGGCAAGAAACACAAGTGGAGCTTGTATTACGCTCATGACAGTCTGGTGGTCAAGGAAAAAGTTTGTTTTTTTGCACTGTCCATAGAAAATAAAACTTTAAAATGCACTTGTTGTGTACAGAAATCAGAAAAAGGAATGAAACATTGAGGTTATGAAACATTTGTTTATTAACTTACTTGTTAGGGATGTCACAATACTGGAAATTTGACAGTTGGTACACTTAACATTGAATTTCTAAGAAGAAGAAGAAGAAGAAGAAGAAGAAGAACTTTATTGATCCCAAAGGGAAATTCATATGTCTGACATAGCTGATCTGCTATTTGTATAAGAATTGTAAAGCCTGATGGCTGTGGGTGTGAATGATTTTCTGTAGAGAGGAGTCTTCCAGTTGTGGTCTGATCTGCCAGGTGGTGGTAAGGCAGTAGTTCTGTAAGCTTCTTTGACATTGCCGTATTATTTTCTCTAGTAGTCAACAAATTGTGTGAATCCGGTCAGGTGGGAGGAGAGGGAAACATGACTGAAGTCTCCTGATATTCTGAAGAGTGCCTCTGGATGTTTAGTCTGTATCCTAGCAACAGTTTCATGGAGAACATGGAGCTTCAGCTGTTGCCTTGGGTGGAATGTACACAAGTATTGTTATGATATGAATGAACTCCGCCGGCACACAACATGGCCACACACCAACCGCCAACAACCAGGACAACACATCCTAC
>VUQS01067083.1:0-16556 GCA_015108495.1 Heterochromis multidens | reverse complement strand
CCCCCAACCGGTCGCGGCGGATGGCTGCCCCTCCCTGAGCCTGGTTCCGCCGGAGGTTTCTTCCTGTTAAAAGGGAGTTTTTCCTTCCCACTGTTGCCAAGTGCTTGCTCATAGGGGGTCGTTTGATTGTTGGGGTTTTTCTCTGTATTATTGTAGGGTTTTTACCTTACGATATAAAGCGCCTTGAGGCGACTTTTGTTGTGATTTGGCGCTATATAAATAAAATTGAATTGAACTGAATTGAATTTCTAGAAATGAGAGCTGCTCAATCTGAAGTGTGATGGATGCCGTCTCTTCTAACAAAACTAGGTTTTCCCCAGAAGGTTTCCCAATTATCTATAAAGTCCACATTGTTTTCAGGACACCACTCAGACAGCCAGAGGTTTAAGGAGAACATGTGGCTAAATACATCACTACTGGTCCAACTGGGGACCAGAGAAAACTACAGGGTCTGACATTGTTTTAGCAAAATTGCACACCGATTCAATATTAATTTTAGTGACCTCTGATTGACACAACTGGGTGTCATTACTCCCGACGTGAATTATATGTGATGTGAAGAACAGTGAACACTTACCTGCCATTTCACCTGGTAACTGAACATAAACCTGCAAAAATAAAGACACTGGTAAAACACTGTAGATTCAAAATTGTCAAAGTCTTTGAACCTTTTCCAGTCTATCCTGCCTTTTACATTGACCATCACGGAAACACAGGCTGGACTGAGTCCAAATGCTACAAAATCGTCTTTCTCTTCAGTCAGTGCAAGGTTTTCAGGAAGTCACCGCATAGAGTCATGTGCCAGTGTCCCGCGACAGCACCTGCAACAGTGTCCTGTCACATCCACAGCTCAATGGTTGGGATCTACAGCTTTAAGTCTGTATTTCAACCCAGCTCCTACAATGATTCTGAAATGTTCAGGTTCCCTTTGATATGTCACAGGACTGTGATTGTTTCCACTACAGATGAGAGCCACCTTAAAATCTTTCAAGCATGTTTTTTTGTTGGCCATTGACAAGGTCTGGGAACAAATTTCTGTTCAACTTGTAGCAAAGACCCCAGCTGTGTTTATCTTCAAATTAGACACCAGTGTATTAACTGAAGCAGTTCTCTTTATCAAGAAGAAAACTGCTGTAAACCTGAGTGATTCTGAGAAGGAACTGCTTTTAACATATTTGCAATATTGCATACTTACACTGAAATCTGACTGCCTTTAACTTCACTTTCAGCCAGTCTCTCCATGTAACCAGAAGATTTTTCTTTTAACAATTATTGGCATCCATCACACAGGATGCAATCATTATTCACATCTTCAACACATAAGTTGCTTTATAGGGCTTTTTTTTTTCTTTCCTTTAACAAAATTTCATGAGTTTATGTATAACCCAAAGCAACTGAAAGACAGAGAAGAGAGAGACACAGATTATAGGAGTTAAGAGTAATATGAGGCAGTCAGAACTCTGTGGGAGCTGTAGCCCTTAGCTCTGCTTCATACAGAGAATATAATATTTAGAGCCAACTCTCTCAGAATCTAACAGCAGATTATAAACTGTCTTTAAACTTCACAGGACACCATCAGCTTTGATTATAGCTCCAACCTTTTTTTTCTGGACTCAAGCTAAAACTAACCAGTAGCTATATAGACTGCCAGTGCTTTTACTATTCAAATACCCACCAGACCCAGAATCCACCATCTCTTCTAACTTGGAGCAAGTATGTAATTGCATTGTATATCACCAGTGAAAGCCATCAGAGGAATCATGAAATGGCCCTCAGATTCATTGTAATTCCATTCAGATAGCTGCATCTTGTTTTTCATTACTCTCTTGCAGGCCAGATGCCCGCTAATTACAAAACTGATACAGTTTGAGGCCCCCATCTGACTGTAATATTCCTCTGGAAAACACTACATTTCTGTAACAGTATATTTGGGATTCAGTGTATATATTCTCTTTAAAAATGTCCAAAAAAACTGTCAAAATTTTAGGATTTCTTTAGTGTGGATAAAAATAAACTTTGAAAGAGCAACTTAACAGCAGCTAAGAATCATGTTTTTTAATCATCTTGAGTGGTTTCACATGGTTGCAATGATATCAGGCTGAACTACACCTACAAATTGCAGTCATAAACTTCAACAACTCTGAATACAAAAATTAAAAATCATAATTTAATTTGTCACATAAATGGTGACTCGTCAATTTGACAAAGAGGATGAAGTAAGGTGGGTGGCACTGACAGTCTGACCCTGGAGGAAGACCTTACAATGCACAACACTGTGGAATTTGAAAAAAACAGTGAGCATGCTCATGGTGGTGCACCGTCTTCTGTGGCTTGGATAATTCAATTCAATTTTATTTGTATAGCACCAAATCACAACAACAGTTGCCTCAAGAAACTTAATATTGTAAGGTAAAGACTCTACAATAATAGAGAGAAAACCCCAACAATGAGACAACCCAGTGAGCAAGCAATTGGTGACAGTGGGATGGAAAAACTACCTTTTAACAGGAGAAAACCTCTGGCAGAAACAGGCTCAGGGAGGGACAGCCATCTGCTGTGACTGGTTGGGATGAGGGGAGGGAGACAGGACACTCAGACTTTTCGTCTGATAACTGTTGTTTGATCTCTGGGTTCTGGGCTGCAGTTGTTCCAGCTCTCCATCATCGCTGGTGATGACCAGCGATGATCTTTAACATGAATGGTGGGTGAATTAGAAATTAATGTTTGGTCTCTAAGTTGTAGATCCATGCAGATGCATTAGTCTTGATGGGTGATGGGTAACATTTTTTATGACTTTTTATATGGTTTTACAAACATCTGTTGTATTTTACAAGTATGTTTCCTTCTTTAGTTAGACATATTTTAGTTGTCTCAGCTTAATGATTCCATCTCACCTTTATTCCATCTGTATATCTGCTGTAATATATTGAACAAAGGAAAATCATTTCAAAAACTGCAGCAACACAAACATAGGAAAGAAGTAATGTATTCAAAAAGGAAAAAAAAAATTCTGTGTGTACTGTGTGTATAGAAAATATTTTCATGTCCTTTTATTGATGGGACTACTTTGGACTTTATCTTCCACATTTGCTCCAGCTGTTTCTTCAGCTTCTGGAATTTCTTGATTTTTCTAATGCTCCTTCTTTCTATTCCAGATGAACAGAATCAATTTTCTGGGATTTCCTTTTCTGGATGATTGAGCATGCATCTAGATCTTCTTTCTGATGTCGCTGTTGGCTGGGATTGCCACGTCTATCAAATTTACAGTCTTTTGTGCTCTCGGGCACCTTTGCACAGCCTGCAAATTGGTTCCTGCCAGCTATTGTAGACTTCTGCCTCTATGAATCTGGTGCTTAAGGGCTATTCTTGTGCAGCCATGATCAGACCCTCTGTGTTGTTCTTTAAGCAGGCCTTTTTTAGCCGCTGAGAGGAAATGGCTGACATCAAGAAATCCTACATCTGCTGATGGTATATCCCATGGGGGCCTCAGTCTCCCATGATATTTCCTCCACCTGTTCTTTATCACCATCTGTCGTCAGCTGTCTGAGTCACTCTTGAGTCAGCATATCTCAGGGGGCAATCTTACTGAATCTTACTGTATTCATGGGTGCTCCTTGTTTCATCCTCGGTCATACTGTTGACACTCACCAATCCTTGTTCTTGTCTTTTTGTTGCTCGTAAAGCTTCAGGGTGCTGGAATTGCTTCTGCTTTCAGTTGCAACTATCTCCTGATGTGGCCATCTTATTATTCCAGCTAGGTATCTGATGACTGGTAGGGTATATGTGTTCATCTTATTTTGTTTCTCTCTGCACATATTCTTAATCTTATATCCAAATGTTTCCAGGAATACTGTGACAGTGGATCCAAGCTGTGATGCTGGTAGTGGGAACGGAGAGTGGAACTGTCTTAACATCTGCTTAAGCATCCCTTCGGATGGGACTTTGTTAGTGAACCAGAGGAGTCATATTCTTGGTTGTGTGGCTGTCTTGAGTATGGCCGGAATCTTCACCTTCAGCTCAGCTGATACATCTGTCATAGCAGGTGGTTGGGTATCAGAGAAAAAAGCTCATTTTGACTGCTCCCTTTTTCACAAGGGGTCGCCACAGCGGGTAGAGTGATTTGGTAGATTTTTACACTGGATACCCTTCCTGACGCAACTCCTAAGGGATTTGTGTCTCTTCCCAGGAAAACCTGGAAAAAATAATCTGTGTTTGTGATTGTGGAAATCTGGAAAACTTGCCTGCCTGGACCTGTGGAAAATTGGACTCTGATTGCCTAAAGAAAGAGAAATCAGAGAGAGCTGAATTGATTAATTCACTCTTTGATTACTCATTGACAATCTTGACCTGTTGTACTTACCTCAGTTATGGAATTATACTTGTTGAACCTTTCTCAGTGCAAGTGAGTCTTTCGGGCTACACCATAGCAGTTTGTGTTCTTCATTAGCTGCAGATTTACGTCTGACTGCTGAATTTGCAGATAGAGAAAAACAATAGTAGAAACCAAGAAACATTGGGGGATTATGATAATATTATTGATTAAACATTTAAGTTGATCAAAAGAGGGGAACTCAAAGGATAAGGGACTGTAATCAGTGTGCTGAAAAGTTGAAATATAACTGCCATTTCCAGTACTTAATAAAAGTAAGTATTATGTTTCTCTATATTCTGTGCTCTGAAAAATAAAGTTTTTAGTAACTGGTCTAAACACATATTTCATGGCAACAATCTTTAGAAATGCACAAGATATAAAAAAGAGAAGGAAAGTTGTACTCTCACAACCAAAATAGTCCTTTTTTAAAAGTTCAAGAGAGGTGGAGAGGGGGCAGATGGAGACATAAACGATAGCTCAGAAAGACTGTCTGTAGGGAAGGGGAATCCAAAACATTTATTCACACAAAAAGGCTAATAGAAAGGCAACAGAGAAAAGAAAGAGGGAAGACTGAGATCATGCAAAGAGATGATTAGAGGTAACAGAGATAACAGGGAGATAACAGAAGGAAGACCAAAATGGGGAAAAGAAAAAGTCAGAAGATCCAGAACAAAGGGGGGAAATAAAGGTTCCAGAGGGGCTGACTCTTTCACCATCCATGCCTTCTGTGATGCTGCAGAGGGAGAGAGAGAGAAAGAGAGTCCCAGACTTGGCCATCAAGCATGTATTGACAGTACTGCAGCAGCACACACACACACACAATACAACAGCAATTACAACAGGCTTAGAGGTCTGAGGCTGACTGGAGGGAGAAACAAATACCTTCTACCAGTGGTGGTGTAGATGAGGGGAGCCCCCAAAAGGTCATTTTGTTTTTATATTTATAGAATTGTGCAGACGTTTTCAACTCTTTCAATGTAGAGATTCTCATTCAGGTATCTGTTTGGTCCCAAATCATTCTGCAGTTGCAGAACAACTCCAGACATACAGCCAGAGTCATAAAGAGCTATTGTAGCTATTGTAGCTATTGTGAAGCATAGTTTATCAACCAGGAGTGGACACCCCCAGAGGAGTGAAGGTCATCCACATCCAACACATCCACACCAGAGACTATGTGTCATAGATCCTAAGCAGGTTGACCTCCTTGAAGTCAGCTTTGTCATGACCGCTCTTCTTTTCTTTCCAAATCATCCAACTCAAACATTTCTTCCATTTTCAAACTGTCCTGCTTTTTTTCAGACCCGTCTGTCCTCCACCTGTCTAGCAGCCCTCCCTTTAGTGCTTTCCTGCCTGGGCCATCACCCAGCCATCCACATGATCACCACAGCTGTTATCCATGTCCCCATTAGTTCAACTATATACATTTAGCCATTAGTCTTTTCTTGAAGTGAAAAAGCCTTTTCTCTGTTTCGGTTGTTTGTCTCAGCTTTTGACCTTTTGGTGCTACTGCTCATTTGGATTGACCTTTTATCAACCTCATACTTGCCACTTGAACAAGTAAAGAAGATTTATCCTACTCTACCTGTCTTGTAGTCCAAACTCTGTGCTCTTTTAAGAGGAGAGAGTCCAGCCAGGACTTTATTTCCTCTGAACTGTGTCTTCTTAGACTCAAAGGCTAAACACATTAGTCACGTCATGTACCAGTTGTCACTTCATATACAAGGATAGACAAGATGTGCTGTAATCAAACTAGAGGGGTGTGGAAACACCAGTCCAGGAAGAGAATGTGTTAAACCATTAAACTGTGAACAATCACCTATCCTGATGTGGTGCGGAGTCTTAGCCCTAATATTATATGTCATGCTGCTAACACGCTGTATCTGCTCTGACATAGAAACCAATATGTACAGGTCTGTAGGTGTATGTCAGCAGGTTCTCCCTCCAGTGCTGTGTTTGCATCTCTCCACTCTTCTCTCCCTTTCTAGTGTTCAGTCTTTGTCCACTATCCTCTTTCCCTTCACTGCTCTGTTTTGAATCACCTTTTCGCTCATTCCCCAACCTCATTCTGTCACTTGCCCCGCCCGCCTGGACCAACCCGACATATATATCAAAGCCACACTATAAAGATGCTGCCCAGCCAGCATGGAGGAGCTATTGGCAGATCTATAATAGAGACAAAGATTTATGGTCCGCATCAAGTATGCAATTGTGTGTTCACGTGTGTGGGCATGGTCTTGAGAAATGGCACTGCCTAATCTAATGGACTTTTCCTAATTTAGATCAGAGATGAAAGAGCAAGAAACAGAGATTCTGAAGACGAGTGTAGTGGAATATTTGGAATATCTCATATAGTTTATCAGCTTGGTTTAGGGGGAAAACCTTTGCACAGAAAGTGGGTATTCTAAGAGGTTAAGATCTACAAAGAGGTACAAACAAGAAACACCAGGATGGTGTCTCATTTAAAAACAAACAACCAAAGAAAAGTGTTTTTGTGATTAATTCTGCCTCTCTTAAGAAGTGAAAAAGAGCAATGTAAAGGGCAACAAGTTCCCATCATTTTTTAACCCTAACCTTTTGCAGCAAAGTCAGTGATTCTGCATATGCCCGTAGAGGGCATATTCATTAAGTTTTAACTCTACTCAGATTTTTTTATTGATATAATGTACCAAAGAAGAACTGATGCCAAATTTAAAAAAAAAAAATCTTCTAAGTGACCGGTAACCCAACTGACTTGCCCCAACAATTGTATCTGACCTTCCAGAGATAATGGTGCATTCAGATACTCAGTATCCAGGCTGAAGTACAGGTCTGACTTCCATTATTTACATGCTGCCATGATTTCTTCATTGGTTCAGATTATGATCAAATCAGGAACTAGTGACCACCTAAACACAAACAAAGAGGCAACCATGTGACATGGTCACAAGATTGAGAAATCTTTTAAGAAAATGAATACTGGGAGTCACTTCAAAGGATACACAAACTGTTTTACTTATATAGGCTATAGGCAACCATGTACAGATGTGAGGTATTGAATCCTTACCCGTAAACTTTGAAGGGTGCACAATAGCATTTGTTTAGGTGGACATTTTGCATTATTGTCTGACTCAAAATGATCAGGATTTTTATAAAACAGCAATATGAAAATAAAACTGTCTTCAACAGACTTTTACTTTTAAATAATTTAAATAAGCAAAAAAAAAAAAGAAGCAATACAAAAAGACGAGAGATGATGCAGTATGTGAGAAAAAAACATGGAGTCCCTGGTCAGTCCATCTTTTACTTGTTCTACGGTTCATTATAATATGTGGCTCATATGTTCCACTAGATTTTGTTTATTGTCTGTACTGTGCAACACGCTTTGCTGCAAACCTAATTTCAAGGACAATAAAGTCTCAAACTAGATTTGGTGCAAGAGGCAGCAGGAGAGGTGAGGTGCAGAAGGTGAACCGTTGAATAATGGAAGAACTCAGGAGGCGGGTGACAGATGAAGTGATGGACAGAAAGAGATAAAGGTTAGACAAAGAGCAAGAGCAGAAAAAGGAGGATGTTCTGTTTCATGAAATGCTGGCAACTGAGCAGAATATACTGAATTACAAAGAGCTGTGTGCATAAAAATGGAAAAATGATTCCCCTGCAGGAAAATATCAGGAGGAAGAGAGTAATTTGACTTAGAAACATGGTATTAAAACGTCAGCACACCACATCCAGAGGCATCAGTATAAATATGCCTATACCTTAGTTTATTAGCTCATTCATTTGGCCACTGATCAAAGACACAATATTAAAAGAAAACCCAGAAACAGCAGACAGTAGTCAGTAGTCAGTCTCTAGTCAGTAGGCTGTCTCTGTACAGACCATCCTGATCACCACAGGATCTACTTTAATGAGTTAGTTGATCTGCTCACACTCACATAGACAACAGGCACCAACACGTTATTTCTTTACATGATACCTTCAAACAGCAGTGCTGGGTACTCAACAACTGAATCTGAAATGAAAACATAATCCATCCAGCAGCTCAGCTTGGCTTCTTATCCTGTTGCTCTTTGAGCATTTCAGTTTAATAAGGCACGATAAGATATTTTCACCTCATTCTCTTGTTGTGATAGTAACATACCAAGCACTATTCAACATTAATACAGCAGCCTGTAGTTTAGCCTACAAGCCATCTTGCCCCCTTACTAAATTTAATGGACTCAATTTAAAGCTGTATTTCTTGCAAGAGTGGAGGGTCAGCCTGTGTCCATTAGGAAATTCATACAGGAGAACTTAATGTAGTCAATATTAAATGCTTAAAAAGTAACACCTAATGCATTTGTAAATATAAACTTAGCAAATCTGTTCTGTTGAGATTAAGCTTTTTAGCTGCTGAGGCATCACTTTGTGTGCCCTCAATTGTCCCAGCACTGTAATGGGGCTTTGAGATAAATGCTAATATAGCAAGCTATAACTGCATCCTAAATTACATTATCATCCTAACATTAAGAAGTGCATCGAAGGCCTGGGCGTGTTCCCTCTTCTCTCTCATTCATTTCAAGACCGGTATCAGAAATCAGCATTAGCATAGAGTAGATTAGTTAGATTAGGAAAGTTCAGGTGATTTGATTACGTGATTTTTATTATTTGATTGAGCTTTTGCTTTGCCCCTGCTAAATTGCTTAAATAAAATATCTTGTATTCACGATATTCAAGTCCAAATTGTGGACATTCCCTTTTTAACTCTTTTTGTAACAGTAAAGGTAAAACTCGTAGATATGTCTTACATCTATTTAATGGTTTTTGCAGGTTACGCCAGCCTTTAAAAATGACAAATCCCACGGGCCTATTTTCCAGGCCACTAAACTAAATCTAGTCAAATTACCAACTGCACGGATCATAAGGGGGAGGTGCCGTTAACTGGTGTGGCTGACAAATCAGACTTGACCTGCAAGGCTACCCAGACAGTATTTGTCAGAATAGGCAGGATAGACATCCAGATGGCTGGCAGTTAAAACAGGGTGAGTCCCCTCCCACCGGCTTAAATTAGTTTCTGTTAACCTATTAGGGTAATACTCACAGGATCAGAGACTCTGACCCTTTAAATGGAGAGCCGGTCCAAACTTCCTGTGTTGGGGTAACTGGTTGATCCACAAGCACTAAAAATATTGTTTTGATTAAACAACTTGTGCATCCTGGTGGATTAACCATTACAGAAAGATAAAATGATGAGTTTGGTTGTTACTGACACTGTTAATTTAGGGAAGCTGTGGCATAAGCCTTACATTGGGTGGTGATCTAATAAATTTGTTAAGCACTGTAAATGTTGAATTTAAATATGATCAAAATCATTTAATTAACCTTTTTAATTCAAATTTTTCTTCTTTTTTTTTTTAATGTGTCTAAAGACGAGCAGAGAAATGTATGTATGTGTGCACATGGGAGTATGCATTATAAAAAGAGCTTTTGGCATTTATAAGTTTATCCTCAGTACTTTGAAAAAAAACTTTGCAATATAACCAGTTGCTGCTCTCCAACTCAACCTCCTCATTTCTAGACCAGAAGGGTTGGCGGGAGCTGGTTAGTATCGACCAAACTTTCAAAATAAGAGCAATGGGGTAATAAAGTTGTGCACTCATCATGGATAGCATTGTTTCAGCAGGCATGGTGCTGTTAGGGTGGGCCACCCAGATATACTGATAAAGTCTGTGTGAAGAGTTGCTGTTCAGGAGGGTTTGGGCGGGTTTTGCCACCCCTCACACATCTCCTGTAGTTCTCAAATGAATGTTTAATAACATATTTCTTCCTTCCCACTTCCTTCTGCAGGACAGCAAACAGGACTAAGAATTTCTCTTCATTTAATGGTGAAACTGCTGCATTTAATTTGCAAATACTCAGGATTTTTTCAATCATGTATTTTCAGCCAAGAAAATAACAAGAACAATCAGAAGTGAAAAACAAACAAGACTAGCTTTGTTTCCCATGTTCATGTTTCCCAGGTTTTTGTATTGCAGTCCTACTAATGTCGACTTTAGGTGCAATCGTCACACAAATCCAGGTTGTTTGCACTACGGCCTTGGTATATACTGTCAAAACAGCAGTAAAACTACAGGAGGACCCAGTAATAGATTTTTGGCTGACTGAAATAGGCTTGATTTAGATCAAATTATGTCTAAAATGTAATTTTTAAAATATTTTTTCATTGACTGTAACAACCAGTCAGTGTCATGTGTGCAAATAGGCTCATAACTGGTGCCCAGTGGAGGCAAAGAAACAGCATAGCCCAGTTGTTGAATAATCTGAGAGTAAATGGGAACAAGCAATCATAAATGTTGTAAACAACCTGAAGAAACAGCCTCTGTGTTTGGAGGTAAAACAGAAACACACTAAGTCCTTATCCTGGCCCTGGATAAGCGGAAGAAGATGGATGGATGGACTGTGTTACATGTGGTATAGTAAATAGTTGCACAGGAAAAAAAATAAAACCATCACAGTAAAAATTAAACCCGGAATATTTGCATATTAGAGGTCTTCCTCTCTGAATGTTGGAAAATATTGTCTTAGGATTTGATGATGCTGCTTACCAGTATGCTTGGTGAACATGAACTAAATAAGACCTGAGCATCTTTAAGTAATAAAGACATAAAGCTTGGGTCCCGTTTTAGACCCTTGCCAAACATGGACCCTGAAACAGCCTGAGAACTATATGTGACAACTTATTCACTAAAACTGGTTCTCATTAAGATACAAGGTGAAAAAAAAACATAATTATGTATATATGCACAGTCATGAATTCATAAGCACACATAAATATCCACACAAGCATGCTCAGGTACTCGGTTAAAAAAGAACTATTATCAAATAATAAAAGGTAAGCACACACACATACACACAGAAATATATCTGTATGTACACGCAAACTGTTTAGATTTACCAGTAAGTGAAATACGCACAGACACATACAAAAACACAAAAAGGTATAGCACCACATAATTACTAAATAAAAGTGTACACTCTGTGCAGTCCCACACAAAAGCCTATACTCACATATACTGAACCATGAATGTACATAAAAGCTCCCAATTTTTCATACACTCACTGAAACACTCATATGTACTCTGAGAAATACTGCCAGGAAACACACAAACACACACACACACACACACACACACACACACAGTCAGGGGCAGAAAGCCATGACACACAGGTGCTGATGCAGCTTAATGACCAGAATAATTTAAGATACAGTTTCATACTTACACTCCCATCACACGCACACACATACACTTTTGTTTCACACTCCACCACCCACAGTGTTTAGCCTCCATGCTGCCTCGGCTCACATAAATTTTTAAAGCAACGCTTTTATTACGCTTTGGTTTTATTTCTGAGTAATACCCCCATCCGTCTCTGAGCAACTATTCCAGCAGGGGAGTTTATGAGCGTGCATGATATTTGCTGAATGGCAATTACATTCCAGCACGGTCGTTGGTTTGCATCTGAAGGTGCAGCGATGAAGCAGAGATATGACAGGGAGGACTGTGTCCTGCAGTCAAATGTTGTGTTAATATTCACACGGCATTGTGTACTGGAGGTGTGTTTCCTCTCATCACTGAACAGAAGCATGGCTGCAAAAGACTTTCAAGAGTGGATGATATAGTAAGTACACTTGAAAATGCAATACAACCTCCCTGCAATGAACTTAGATTTTGCTATTTGTTGTTTTTTCTAACTTTAACATCTGAGTCAGCATCAGTGAGGAATACCTTAATCCAAACCCATAAGATCAAACCCTGCAATCAGAGGATGTGATTTTTTGGCTTTTGAAAATGGTTCTCCCAGTTCTTGGCAATACAATATTCCCAATATGCAATAATCCAGTATTGCCAAAAATAAAAAGTTAGGGTTACACTAGCTTCAACTTCACAGGGTAATTTATAGAGTCATAGATATCTTGATTTTGATGCAACATAGTAATTTTTGTGGCTTAGCTTTTTTATTGTTTTCTAATTATAGAATGTCTGTAATATTTAGTCGACTCGTTACACAGCTATGCAAAATAAACAGAAACATTTGAAAAGTATAGCTCCCTCTGATGAAAACACTTTGAATACAACATGACATCTCAGTGATGGTAGTTTTCTAGCAGTTTTGGTGTTTAAACCAAACCAAACAGGGATAAAACTAAAACAAAATGGTCCTGTAAACACTTTAATTGCAGTCTCCTGATTGAAACTATTGCAAATACACTATATTGCCAAAAGTATTGTTGATTTGTGGACCCCTTTGTGACCCCAGTACAGGTGGTCTGAACCGGCTCTCTACCTTAAAAAGGTCCGAGCTTGCTTTGTGAGTATTAGCCAGTAAAGATTCAGAACTTGAATGTAGCCGGTTGGGGGAGGGAACTCGCCCAGCACTCACTGCCTCTCTTTTTCCAGATGTCTAACCCACCTACTCTGATAAAAGTCCAGCTCTGAGTAGCTTTGCAGGCTGGTATTTATCAGTCACACCCCTTACGGCAACTTCCCTCTAAATCTGGCTCCTGGTATAACTGGGTTGGATTTAGTAGCCTAGACAAAAGGCTCCAGGGATCTGTTAAATTTAAGTGGCTGGAAGTAACCTTTAAGAACTATTTATATAGATGTTAAACAATACTCAGCTTTTGCTTTTACCATTTCAGGAAGGGTTAAAAAGGGAATGTGCACAATTTAGACTTAATTTAATGCAGGAAAGTTTATTTAAGCAATTTTGGCAGGGGCAAAGCAAACAGCTTAATCAGTTAAAAATAATCACATACACATCAGTTTAAAATTTAGACTTTTAAAGAAAAACAAAAAATTGTAAAAGTTAAAATGATCAAATCAGTTTAAAATTTAGAATTTTAAAGAAAAGGAAAAAAGTGTGAAATTTAAAAAATAATCCAATCTGAACTGTTGCTAAATATCCACTACTGGTTTTGATAAGGTTTTAGGAGAGGAGAAAGATTACCACGGCCGTTGATAAATCATTTCCCTCAGCCGCACAGTTGGAAGGAGTCCGTTTGAAGGTCAAAAACTCCTTACAAAGTTCCCGAGACTTCTTCTAAGTTTCAATCCAATATGGTGGCAGTGAGCAGAGCTATCCCAAAAAATAGTCATATCCAATTTTTTAATCCACTGTTGGTTGGAAAGTAAGCTTAAATCCGTTTGGGTTTCTTGCTTTTTAAAATCCACAGTGAATCTTCAAGGTCCCAATCTTCCACTCACGAAGCAACCCCAGAGATAACGACAAACTTTATCTGTGCACTGTTTATATAATCTCTATCTTTTCCGATGATGACATATCTCCAGATTGTTATCATGCAATCACTTGTTGACACCTAATATCATCAGATAACGGCCACTCCTTGTTGTTCTCTCCCCCTCCCTCACTCAAGCATTACCTCATCCTGTTTTTCTCTTCTGTTCACCTTTAACCCAGATTTTTAAATGATTACGTCACCTTTCTTCAACTTGCATAATTTCAACACGATTCCTTGTCATTACGATTAGAAACACATTGTTCCTCTTTATCTCACTCCGTGTACTCTTTATGCAGCTTTTCTTTTTTGGGTTAACCCAACTTACATGTGAACATTACTTTTATTAGTAAAATAATTGAGTCAGAAGTTTTCCCATTTCTTCTCTCTTTAGCTTAAACAAACTTTCTAAATCTCCGCTTAGTCTTTCTCTCTCTGGGCTGAGAGGAAAGTTATCATTTTTCTGTAGGAAAACAATCCCCACAGAGAAATTCACACACACATTCCGTTTTATTTTTAGACTTTGTTTAAACTTCTCTCCGTACATACACATGTACAAGGCCGTACATAGGCTTAGAGCACACATGCAGAGACACAAACAGCCTCTTACTAAGAAATTAAACATTCAGCAACAGTTCATTCTAATGATCATTCTCTTTTCTATTCAACATATTGATTAGACACTGGTTCAATTTTGATTAGATTTCTGATTTGTCTTAGGCAGGAATAATTATTAGCAAAACATACATATAAACTCTATTATAGGATTCTGTGTTACATTACTTCTATAAAGGCTGGATTTTAGGCCTTTTACCTCCTTCTTGATGCAGATGAGAGGTAAGCCATGGGGGACTTCAGCCTGGTCTCTTGACAGTATTCGCTCATCTGCCTTCACACACATATGAACTTGAGTGACATCCCATTCTTAGTCTATAGGGTTTAATATGATGTTGGTCCACCCTTTGCAGCTATAACAGCTTCAACTCTTCTGGGAAGGCTTTCCATAAGGTTTAGGAGTGTGTTTATGGGAATTTTTGACCATTCTTCCAGAAGTGCAGACAGACACAGACACAGATGTTGGACAAGAAGGCCTGGCTCACAGTCGCCACTCTAATTCATCCCAAAGGTGTTCTATCGGGTTGAGGTCAGGACTGCAGGCCAGTCAAGTTCTTCCACACCAAACTCGCTCATCCATGTCTTTATGGACCTTGCTTTGTGCACTGGTGCGCAGTCATGTTGGAACAGGAAGGGACCATCCCCAAACTGTTCCCACAAAGTTGGGAGCATGAAATTGTCCAAAATGTCTTGGTATGCTGAAGCATTAAGAGATGAGATGACCAATGAAACTGACCTCACGGCCCTTTGTTAGTGTTGCTAGTGTTGGTCATTATGCAAATGTACTGTTCATAAGGTTGGGGAAACCTGCAGTCAGCTGAGACTGAAGAAGTCACTTGGATAGTGATGAAACTTTTCTCCCACTGAAAACGCTACGTCCAGATGAACAGAATCAGCTTTCTGGGCATTCATAAAGAAGTAACTTTGAAATTTTTATCTCTTCAGTTTGGTCCAATTTCTTTGTGACAGGATTTGATAACCAGCAAGCTTAAAAAGACTGAAAAGAAGTCATACATCAAATGTAATTTGTTTGTAATTTTATGGCATTGTGTGTTTGGTGTAAAATGATGAATGCATCATAAATCGTTACCTAACAGTCTTGGTATGCCGGAATAAGAAGCACTTCAATGACAAAAAAGCAATATTATGTGTATCTTGTCTGAAATGGTTACACACTCAGTTTAATTACATCTTTAGCCTTGCAGTACATCTTTATATGTCTGAGCGGTGTCATTTACATCCAATATGCCACGAGTTTCCCAGTTTGGATCTAAAGCCATTGAAATGGTTATAACTCATGCCAAAACACACCGCAACACAGTGCACACGGTAACACCCAGTCAGCCTAAAGGTGTCATACTCCACGTCAGCAGCTTCCTGGCGAATGTTCAGTTACTGCACTCAGCATCCCCTGGAGTGCTGCATGATTGCTCCTTTAAGAGAACCTATTTGATACTGTACATTACACAGGAAGCCAAAGGACATAGCTCATAGCAGGGAGGAACACTGGGTAAACAGGATGCAAAGCAGTTATGGAGAAGGAGAAGGAAGAAGGTAATTTACGGCTTCCAAACTACTGCAGGACTCTCACTACTGCATGACTGCACCAACAGGACACAAGGGCGTTTTGTTCACAGTACAATGACAGTGGTGTTATTGACTGAACTCTAACCCTGCAAGGAACTCTACTTTTGTGAAACTGGCAGTTATTAATACAAAAAGATACTAAGTCTCCAATATTCTTCATGTAGTCAAAGACTGATGCTATATTGTCAGCTTATATATACTGTCAGCTGCGCATATTAAACAAATATGTAGGACTGCTTTCTTGCATTTGCGCAATATCACTAAAATTAGAAACATCCTGTCTCAGAGTGATGCTGAAAAACTAGTTCATGCATTTATTACTTCTAGGCTGGACTATTGTAATTCATTATTATCAGGCTGTGCTAAAAACACCCTGAAAAACCTTCAGATGATCCAAAATGCTGCAGTGAGAGTACTGACAGGGACTAGAAAGAGAGAGCATATTTCTCCCATTTTGGCTTCTCTTCATTGGCTCCCTGTTAAATCCAGAATTGAATTTAAAATCCTTCTCCTTACATACAAGGTCTTGAATAATCAGGCCCCATCTTCTCTTAAAGACCTCATAGTACCATATCACCCCAATAGAGCACTTCGCTCTCAGACTGCTGGCTTACTTGTGGTTCCTAGGATATTTAAAAGTAGAATGGGAGGCAGAGCCTTTAGCTTTCAGGCCCCTCTTCTATGGAACCAGCTACCAGTTTGTATTCGGGAGACAGACACCCTCTC
>VUQS01067081.1:0-12079 GCA_015108495.1 Heterochromis multidens | reverse complement strand
TCTCAACCCCATAGAAAATCTTTGGAGGGAGTTGAAAGTCCGTGTTGCCCAGCGACAGCCCCAAAACATCACTGCTCTAGAGGAGATCTGCATGGAGGAATGGGCCAAAATACCAGCAACAGTGTGTGAAAACCTTGTGAAGACTTACAGAAAACGTTTGACCTCTGTCATTGCCAACAAAGGGTATATAACAAAGTATTGAGATGAACTTTTGTTATTGACCAAATACTTATTTTCCACCATAATTTGCAAATAAATTCTTTAAAAATCAGACAATGTGATTTTCTGGATTTTTTTTTTCTCATTTTGTCTCTCATAGTTGAGGTATACCTGTGATGAAAATTACAGGCCTCTCTCATCTTTTTAAGTGGGAGAACTTGCACAATTGGTGGCTGACTAAATACTTTTTTGCCCCACTGTATGTTTATCAGTAATATCCCACTGTGCACATTCCATTTGTACCTGCTGCTGTACTCCAGTTTGCCCACATCCCACAGCTGAACGAGTCCAGTTCCTGTGCAAGTTTTTTCGACATAGTGAATGTCATCCATCTGCTGATGACAAGACAGAGCGATGTACTGGGTGGCAGGAGCACCATCGGGCGTCGGACACCACTCCAAAGCCCAGACCGGTCCACCTGCGTACAGCATCATGTCCCAGCGTTCTTGGTGAGGAGGCATGGACTCGAACCTGCCAGTTACATTAACAGAAAAAAAATGAAAACAAAAAGACTTTTAGGATGCCACTGCTCCAACATTCATACATAACAATAATCCTTTATTCCCACCCAATTATGTCTGAAACAAATTCCTCCTGTAGCATCTTTGAGGGAAGTCAAAAATCACACACCTCTCTAGAAGAGTCACCCATGATAACTAGACTATTAATTTAGATGCTGATCAGTCACCTTCTGAGTCTCTGCAGAGGTGCTTCCTCCTTCTTGAGCCCTTCTCTGGACACTTTGAAAGCAGCTGAGTGAAGCATCTGAGGCAGACATTTCTCCAAATCACTAAATAAAAGCAGAACACACAAAATGATATTCTAATTACTTTAGTTATCTTAAATGCATATCAGGTGTTTCAATCCCCCTACCAGAAAAAAACAAAACAAAAAAACAGACCTGAAGTCACCTCCCTTATCCAGCTCCCTTCTTTATGAAGCCACCAGACCAGTGCAGCTACATTTTCCTACAATGGCTCTTCTTCGTTTACTAGACTGGATTCTTGCTGCAGCCACACTTTCAGACTTCATCTCAGCAACCCTTCCTGACAATTCCTTTGTTTTTTGTTTAAACTCTCAGTTTTGGATGACACCTTACTATCAATCCTGCATAGTTTGAAAGCATTATTTGAACAAATATTAATATGAATATAATGTAAAAATAAAAATAAATCTGGGTTTAAGCTGAGGTAAGATATTAAAAACAACCTGTTACGCTGTGTTTCACAGTTTAAAAACAATTTTATCTTTTACTGGGCCTTGGTGCTCCTTTAACTCCTCTCCTTTTCCAGGTACTCTTACTTACGTTGTCTTTCTTCTGATTTGTAACGCCTCACAAACATAAGACTTGCACAGCAGGTGAGTGGGTCTGTTGTCCTCATAGCAGACTCGTCACCATACTAAGGACATGCAATCACTTTGACAAAACATAGAGTGGAAAAAAACTGCCAGAAACCAAGAGTTTAGCTTGTAGCTCTGTTTCTCTGTGTTGACCCTGTGATAGACTGGTGACCTGTCCAGAGTGTACCCTGCCTTTTGCCCAGTGCCAGCTGGCATAGGCTCCTTATACTAGACGGTATAAAGTTGGTATGGAGGTGGAATTCAGTGAATGAATCTAAGCATCATCAGCTTAAATTCAAATTCATCTCTGCTATACTTAATGTAGCCTAACTCTGACCATGAACACCACAGCTGCTGTGCACCAGTCACACACTGTTCTTTACTGTAAAATAATATTATTATAATAAATAAATTATATGGTTTTGCCTCCTTCTTTTCTTTGTATGTGATAACCCTGGTGATTGATACACCAGTAGGATTGTCTTTCATGTGTTACTGTTTAGGCTCAAATCGGTTTGATGTTTGAAGGCATGCAGTGACATGAAATAATAAAAAAGTAACGAGCCTGTTTAGAAAATGTAAGGAGTAGAAAGTACAGATATTTGTGTTAAAATGTAGGGAGTAAAAGTAAAAAGTTGTCAGAAAAATAAATACTCAAGTAAAGTACAGATACCTGAAGTAGAGTAACAAAGTATTTGTACTTCGTTACTGCCCACCTCTGGTGTTAAGTAATCGTGTTTAAGAATAAAATCCAATTAAAACTGGATTTAACTGTATTAAACGAAGGATTAATAAAACTACCTTTGTGGCACAGGAACCCAATCATTGGTGGAGGGGACCCACTCCGGAAACACCCAGCTGCTGTAGTGCTCTTCCCGACTGCAAGCACAAACATACATAAACACACGGTTAAAAAAACACAAGCAGTGTAGCAACACAGTATGGAAGCTTGTTTCTGCCACTGAAATTATTATTATTATTATTATTATTTTGCCATTTGTAAGTTCAAATTTTGGGTTATTATCTCAAAACTTTGGCTTAATAACTCATAATTAGGGTTAGGGGTTAGGGTTGGTCTGAGACTTACTAACTTAAAACACTGAGAAAGCAACTTGAAATTTGAAAAAAAAAAAAAAAACTGAAATTTTGAGTTATTAAGTCAAAATTCTGAGATAATAATGTGAAATTTTGACTTATAGATGTCAAAAAATGTTGTTTTCAGTGGTGGAAACAAGCTTCCAAAACAAAGAAAAACTGACAATATGTATGTACAGAACAGCAAAAGGACACCAACGTTCACCAGTACTTCACCTACACAAATCATTACTGTTAATTGACTGTGTGGACAACCAGAGGTCAGGTTTTCTAAATGTTTTATAAAAACAGGTGGACAGAAACAAACACAACCACAGCAGTGCAGTAAAGATACTCACAACTTCTTGGTTGTCTCTGCGCTCTCCAAAGCAGTTTTCATGATATTGGCGTGAAGTCCATTTTGGGCTTTGGCGTACAAGCATGTCTACAGGAGAGAAGAAGATGGGATGAGCTGCAGTCATCTGTCTTCTCTATGCAGCTGCATTAAGTCAGCAGAAATTTTAATTTTCTCTTGAACTTTGGTTTAGTGTTTCAATAGAATTCCAATAACACTTCATAATCTGTTGATTAAATTTTGATATAAACTGCTCATTATAATGACTCCTGCTTACAAGCCCTGGGTGGTATTGTGGTATAAAGGTGCTCCAGGGTGTTTAGAAATCCTAGCTGTTTTTCAATACCATCATCAAAGCAAATGCTTCTATCTCTATTAGACTGATATAGAGATGCTGTATTGAGGTCACGTATTATAGTACACTGCATGTGGTCATAACAAATAAGAATGATTACCAATCCCAAAACACAAGAGTCAGATAAGAGTGGAAAAAATCTCCTCTAAAAGCCAACTTACAGTCACAAACCACGATGCAGTCCATAAAAAGGAAAAAAAATAATATATATATAAATAAATCCCCTTCTTTGGGAAGTCTGCCTTTAATAAAAAGGTAGAATTAAGATGAACAGCCTATAGTGTTGTTGATTAAATTGATCAATGACAAGAAATACTTGAAACTCAGTTCACCTACAAAGTAACTGGGACTGGGTTATCACAAATGAAAAGAAAACCACTGACATTGTTGTTGCTGACGTAATAAACTGGTGGATTTCTTCCACGTTTGCCAAAACTGGAGTCCAGGTCTGAGTCGTCTGCTGCTTCTTCATCATCATCTTCCATCTCCTCTGCATCTTCCTCTTCCTCATTATCTGGCACAAAGTCTTCATCTTCTGTTGCATCACTGTCAGAGCGTTTCCTCTTTTTGCCTTTACCCACTGCAGGAATAGAAAGAGGAATTTAAATTAGGGTACACAGAGATTTTTACTGATATTTGCAGAGGAATCCATCTCAGGGAATTTGTGAGACTATTGGCTTGGTCAGACCAGCCATCAAAACCTAAAAGTCTATGTAACACCCCTTCCTCTGGGTTGCCACTGACTGGCCAAAACACAACTAACATGACAGGAAATGTTGGGACAAAAGTCTAAACAAGTTACAGTCAGACAAGTTTTGCTCATTAATATGGTTATGTCTATACCAGTGAGTCAACTCCTGCAATTTGAAGTACAGCCCATTTTAAGACAGGAAACATACTTCTACCGTACAGGCCTTAGAGTGGTGAAGATGAAATTGTCTGACATCACGCTTAGCTGTGATTGGTGCACTGAGAAAAAAAACACGGCAGGACTTTCACTGTACCTTTGCTTGCTTTGGGAGTTTTCTTTTCTGAGCCAGCGTCTTCACTTCCTGGCTCATCAGTTGGTTGACCAAACACCTCTTTTGCCAAATTGTGGAGGTACTTCAATGCCCTGGAAGATTGAGGTCACATTATTTTGAATATGTACATTACCATTTATATGTAAAAACAGGGTGTCTACATGTATAAAGAAGCTACATTTCAAAGTCTCTGATCTTGTTTTTTCCATTTAAGAAATTTCAAAGTCTCTGCTCTTGTTTTTTCCATTTAAGAAATATTACTAAACTTTGGACCATTGCCTCAAAAAGTGAAGTGGAGATGCTTGTCCATGCTTTTGTCTCCTCTTGCTTAGATTATTGTAATGCACTGTTTTCTTGTCTGACTAAAGCTCTCATAAATCTTTACATATCTTTTAAAGCTTTTGCACTGACTTCCTATCAGGTTTAGATTTCAGTTTCAATCTTGGTTCTTACTTTTCTGGCCTTATAGGGTCAGGCCCCCACCTACATTATGGAACTGCTCCACCCCTATTCTCCAAGCTGGGTTCTCAGGTCCTCAGACTCGGGCCTTCTTGTGATTCCACGTACCCATCTGAAAACTAAGGAGGATTGTGCCTTCCAAACCTTAACTCCAAAGCTATGAAACACCTTACCACTCACTCTTTGCACCCTTGAATCTGTGGCCTCCTTTAAAAAACAGCTTAAAACTCATCTGTTCAGACAGGCATTAGGGTAAAGTTTGTGTTTTGTGTTGTTTTGCTTGGTTCACGTGTGCCCACTTTCCCTTTGTGGTGGGCTGGTTTTTAATCGATTAACCTCTGTGAAGCACTTTGTGACTGTTTTTTGTCTCAAAAAGCACTATAAAAATAAAATTTACTCACCTTTTTTTGCAACACTTTGAATTTAATTTAAATTCAAAATGAAAATGTACTATATTTCCATGTAAACACAATGAAGGTAAATTTTTACCATATAGTTTTAGAACACTGTTCAAATGTGTTTAGATCTGAAAAGAAACTCAAAGCCATAACCTATGCTGTGCACCTCCCTACTGCAGTTTCCTCCTATACATTTCTGACTACCTCTTCACTTCTGCTTTATTTCAAATCAACTCAAAGAGAGAAACTCTGCTGCAAACTAGCGTTTTGGCAGCAATATTCCAGAGCAACGCAGAAACACCATGCACACATCTAAATGTATAAAAACAAGCATCACTGTTATTTTTATACATATTTTTACATTTTTACACATAAAAACAGCATGAAAGACTTAGTAAGTAGAACTATAAAGACTTCAGCTTCACTTATGTTCCACTAGTTACAGCAGGTTAAATCATTCATCGCTGTATGTAAACATTTGGTATTCTGTGCATTGTGTGGTAGAAATTGTCAGGTTTATGTAACTGAAACTATTAGCGACTTATCCAAAACTAATTTAGAACATTGTAATACATTTTAAGGACCTGCAAGGATCCTGAAAAATAATATATCTAAGTTTGAAGAATAGCAAAGCTGCTGCCTGAAAAAGGATCACCTCACAATTAGAAGTTTGTACTTTTATATAGTTACTTACGGACCTGCACTTGTGACCACTTTAATTACACGTAACCAAAATAAGAATGTCTGATAGTTAGGGGTGTAATAATCAGAAAACTCAGATTGAATGTAAATCTGTCGCAGTTCAGACTTTCTGTGTTTCAAGTGATGATGCCTGAGGTAGAAATTATTTATCCCCTCTAAGAAAATAAAATGAGGTGTGAAACAAACCATGGAACAAGAGACTCGTTAAACTGACAGTAACTGTTTTCTTACTACAGGTGTCTCTATTTAACTTAACCTATGCTATGGCTCAATACTATAAGTGTAACTTACGCTTTGGCAGCTCCTCTCCGCCGGCGGCCTCCTTGTCCGGTCTCCTCCTCTGGTTCTTCTGGATCCTTCTCTTTAACTGGCTCCACTTGCTGTACAGGCTGCTTCTTCACATACTTCCTCTTCGGCTTTGTTGTCCCATTCTCCTGCTGCACCATATCTTTAACTACACCCTCTCCATCTGGGAGGTCTACATGGGCATTGCTATTTTTTTTGGCAGGAGTTTTCTTAGCAGGAGTCCTTTTTGATGCCGTTTTCTTGCCTCTCACTGGTTCTTTAGCTGTTTCCGCTGCCGTTTGTCCATCACACACTGTAGGTGTTTTGTCTATTCCTTCATTTTCTCCATCTGCAGCATCCTGTGTGGCAGTCTTGGCTTTTCTACTCTTTGCTGGTGGCTTTTGAGAAGAAGCTCTTTTTCCTCCTGAGCTCTTCCTAGGTGTTTTGGGGGAATGCTGTTCAAAAGTTTGGTCATCAGTTTCATAATCAAGATATTTGGGATTTTTCTTCCGTTGTCGTCCTTTTGAGCTGGGTGTTAAATCCACACCCTCCTCTGATGGCTTCTCTTGCCCTGCGAGGAAAATGATATTATCATTCCACATGTTTACAATTAATAATTTTTAAAAAAGAATGCACCAAAATGACCATTATAAGAATAACAACCAAAATAATCATACAAGCCGTTATCTTCTCACCAAATGTAACTCTCACAGCCTGAACGTCAATATTTTTTTTAAAGACCCAAATAAGAATTAAGATCAAGCAAAGTCAAAATAATCTAATCTAAGAAAACATCAGCAATTGTGTTATTTGGTGAGCTTTTGATTAGTTTTTTTTAGTCAGCCCCCATATATAAATGTGCGTGATAACAAAGGGGCAACAACTCTGAGCGAGTGACATGAAACAACGTTACAACATTAATCTTACTGGTTGTGATGACAGTGCTGAACCCACTGTCTACAAATTTAATACCTTCAGCAATATTATAGGTAATAAAAGGAATTTTAAACCCTTCTTTTTCTAGATTTTTATTCCAGACATTTTTAAGACTTTTAATTACCCATAGAGAAGCCATCATTTTCACTGCATAATGTGCAGATAAATTAATAATTCATGAATAAAATTTATCTAGTAAGTACTAGACATGAAGAACAGGAGGAAACCAGGCTCAGGGAGGGGCAGCCATCTGCCTTGACCGGTTTGGGGGGTGAGGGGAAATGGTAAATGGACTGATTCTTATATAGCGCTTTTCTACTCTCCCGGATACAACATGTCTTCATTCACCCATTCACACAAGCACTTATTTCTATGCTTAAGTGCTAACTGTCTACCATTCACACTTGGGGTTAGTATCTTGCCCAAGGATATTTGGCATGCAGACTGGAGCAGCCAGGGATCGAACCACCAACCTTCCGATTAGTAGATGACCTGCTCTACATCCTGAGCTACAGCCACCCCAAAGAAAGAAAAGAGAAAAAGACAGCATAGGGATAGAGGACAAAAAACAAACTATGGGAGAGAGAAGGTAACATTTAATGACATGCAGCAATGGCATATAAACACCGGGGGAAAATACAATTTCAGCAACAGCAGATTCTATCATCGGATAGTTCAAATGAGTTTGAGAGGCATTTATTTTATGACACAGGTACGATATATGGACAAATGTAACAGGTCACCTACAAATTACACCTACAAGAGTTGCTTAGCCATGGAAACCCATGCCATGAAGCTCCTGGCACACAGTTTTTGTGCTTATGTTATTGCCAGAGGAGGTTAGGAACTCCAGTTATTGAGTCAGAGCAACCTTTACGCACTATGCACCTCAACACTCTGCAACATCCTCTGTAACTTTAAGTGGTCTGCCACTTTGTGGCTAAGATACTGAGTTTCCTAAACACTTCCACTTTCCAATAACACCACTTACAGTTTATCATGGAATATCTAGGAGGGAAGAAATGTCACAAAATGACTTGTTGCAAAGGTCGCATCCTATTACAGTAGCACGCCTGAGCTCCTTAGAGAGGCCCATTCTTACACAAATTCATGTAAAAGCAGCTGTACATGCACACATGAAATTAAGTCCCACCAGCACTACTATGCCAGACAAAAATTTAATGACAAAAAAACGGCACTGTGCCACTTTGTCATTAAAAATATGTTTGTCAGAACTCAAAGAACCTGGTCTGAATAGCTCTTAAAAACAGTTTAAAAAAATCCTCAAAACATTATGCCCCCCTCCTCTGTAATCTTAACATAGGCCATAAGACACCACTGGATTAGACCATTTGGAACCATTTCCTAACCCAACCACCTCCTGAATCCCATCTCTAAGTCTGACGAACCTTGTCCAGAGTCAGTGGGATCCATAGGCTCTGGGTTTGTGATACTGTGGTTGTTCTTTTAGGTGCCTCCTCATGTGTGGAGCAAGTTCCTCCTCAGTCTGGCTTTGGAGCTGCACAGACAGAAACAGAAATGAAGGCAGACATAGCATTATTTATTAACCTTTTTATATTACCCAAACTACAATATTCCTGAAACAAACCAAATTAAAGATATAAAATGACTGCCCACTACTGTAATATTTCATCAGAATACCTAAGTGTTTCTTCCTTTGGTTTGGAGTTGTCCAGTAGACTAATGGGAATGGCAATGGCAATTTTATTTATATAGCACATTTCATTATATGCAAACTCAATGTGCTTAACACAGAAGATAAAAACATAAAAACCTGTGTAGGTTTACAATGCCTTAAGGCAGTGAAAACAGCAAAATCTAATAAAACATCATTATCAAAACTGAGATCACTGTCCAAAATGATGCCAGGGTTCCTGACTTTCTCACTGTGTTTCAGAGACAGAGATGATAAATATGAAAGAAAACAAAGTTTCTGTCTCTGACTTTTTGAACCAACAACAAATATTTTTACTGTCTTTTCTCTTTTCACTTCTAAAAAGTTTTGAGACATCCAGCAGTTAATGTCATCAATGGAGCTCATTAGTTTGTGAACAGAGATTAGATCATCAGAGGAAAATGATAAGTACAACTGTGTGCAATCTGCATAAGAATGGTAGGATATATTATGATTCTTTATGACAGTACCAATCGGGAGCATGTAAAGGTTAAAGAGCGGACCACGGACAGACCCCTGAGGAACCCCTGATTTAATTTTTATTTGTGCAGATCTAAAACTGTTAATTGAAACATAAAAACTTCTACACTTTAGATACGCTGAGAGCCAATCAAGAACCTGACCTGTTAAACCACCTGAGTCGTTAAGCCTTTGAATTAGAATGTCATGTTCAACAGTGTCGAAAGCAGCAGTAAGATCAAGAAGAACTAAAACTGAAACTCTCTATGAGTCACTGATGACTTTAGCAAGAGCTGTTTCTGTGCTATGATTGGTTCTGAACCCTGATTGGTACTTATCATAAAGACTGTGAGATCAAAGGTTTTCATTCAGTTGTTTGTAAACAATTTTTTCAAGTATTCTGCTGAGGAATGAAAGATTAGAAAGAGGTCTATAATTATTAATTACCAATGGATCTCAGTTATTTTTCTTGAGTAGTGGTGTGATTACAGCACATTTGAGAGAAACAAGGAAAATGCCAGACTGTACACGTCAGTGACAGAACGATCCAGCCACAAACATGGACTCAGCGGGCTTAGATCCTGTGCGCCTCGCCCTTTCCACCCAGGAGGTGCAGCTCTGCAGACACGAGCAAATGCTCCGCCATGTTTCCAAAAAGCAAGCACCATGGTCCAACAAGTCGCGGAAATCACAGGTATGCTCAAAACATCTGCGTCAACCTCTAATCCAATCACATTACCTTCTCAGCCGCCATCCATGCCTAAGTCGTCGGAAACCAAACCTCCACGCTCCTTGGAACCCTTGGAAAGACCCCTGCCTACTCCGTAAGCGTTTGGGGGTGAGTTGGAGAAAAGTACCAGATTTCTCACCCAATATTCACTAGTGTTTAGGCAGCAACCGAAGACGTATGAGTCAAATGGGTGCATGATAGCTTTCTTTGTGCAACTGCTTCGCCACCGATTTCTCGGTGGATTTCTGGATTCTGGCCAAAGAGGCTGGGTGGGAGGAGAAAGCGCTCCGAGGGGCTTTCTGCATTGCCTCAACGACCATTTAAAAGGTGAGCTGGCCTCCAAAGAATTACCTGCGTCTCTTGGTGCCTTCATTTCCATGTGTATTAGAATCAATGATCATATCCGTGAGCATCACAGTCTAACAAAGAACGGGCGTAACAAAGAATGAATCCTCCCTGCCCAGACTCATGATTTCTGCCAAAATCACTGTGAACACATGCACTCACACACTCCAGGCACTGGTAGACTCAGGAGCTGAGCAAAACTTTATTGATCTCACCCTCACTCACGACTTAAACATCCCTCTGGTCTCTCTCTCCGAGCCGCTGCAGGTTTCGGCCCTGAATGGAGCCAGACTCCCAGATATCACTCACAAAACCCAGCCTCTCTTTCTCACTCTCTCCGGTAACCATGTGGAACAGATCAGTCTACATCTTTTTGAAGCTCCCCACACTCAGTTATTCTTTAAGCACATTTGGTTAATAGGCCACAATCAAAATTTTGATTGGGAGAAGAACTGTACTCTGGTGCAGTCTGAGACTGATGAAGTCACCAGAGGTGACGAAACGTTTCTCCCACTGAAAACGCTACGTCCAGATGAACAGATTCAGCTTTTTGGGATACATTATAGACTCTTTAGCTGCAGGAATCATTCGGCCCTCTTCCTCTCCACTAGGTGCAGGATTTTTCTTTGTGGAAAAGAGAGACAAGACCCTTAGACTGTATATTGACTTCCGGGGATTGACTAAGATCACAATTAAAAACAAATATCATCTGCCATTGCTCTCCTCTGCTTTTGAGTTATTACAGGACACAACCATTTTCACCAAATTAGACCTCCGCAATGCCTATCATTTGGTGAGGATAAGGGAGGGGGATGAGTGGAAGACAGCCTTCAACACGCATCTCGGACACTTTAAATATTTGGTAATGCTTTTCGGCTTGACTAACGCTCCTGCTGTTTACCAGGGCCCGGTAAACCATGTCCTTCGGGATTTCATCAACCACTTTGTGTTCGTATATCTCGATGACATTCTGATCTTTTCCAAATCTGTTCAGGAACACAAGTCTCACGTCAGGCAAGTCCTCCAACGGCTCCTGGAGAACAAGCTCTTCGTAAAAGGTGAGAAGTGCGAATTCCATGTGGACACAGTCTCTTTCCTTGGTTATGTCATTGAAAAGAAATAACTCAAGCCTGATCCCGCTAAGATTCAAGTAGTAGTTGACTGGCCCATACCACTTAACAGGAAGCAGTTACAACGTTTTCTTGGGTTTTAAATTTTTACCGTAGATTCATTAGAGACTTCAGCAAGATAGCTTTTCCAATACCAATCTCACCTCTCAAAAAGTGTCTTTTCAGGTGGAGCCAGGCAGCTCAATCTGCCTTTGATATCCTCAAACAGCGCTTTGCCACGCCCCGGTCCTGTCTCAGCCAGATCTCTCTCTCCAGTTCATCATTGAAGTAGATGACTCTGATTCTGGTGTGGGAGCGGTCCTCTCTCAACAGAGGGATGGTAAGATGCATCCATGCGCTTATTTTTTTTCGTCGCCTGTCTCCTGTAGAAAGGAATTACGACGTGGGGGACCAGGCGCTCCTGGCCATCAAGTTGGCCTTGGAAGAGTGGAGACATTGGCTCAAGGGGGCTGAGCAACCGTTCATCGTTTGGACAGACCATAAAAATCTAGCATACCTCCAGTCATCTAAGCGTCTGAATGCACGTCAAGCCAGGTGGGCCCTATTCTTTACTAGATTTAACTTCACTATTAC